>CAWUFW010000561.1:1800000-1980000 GCA_963921515.1 Calotriton arnoldi | reverse complement strand
TCCATCACACTTCAGAATTACTCAAAAGGGTGCTTCATTTGTGCTTCCTTAACTGCTCATATGTTATTAAATATTTCTACAGTTCGTTTACTGGTATTTAAATGTTGTGTGTTAGAACACATAGTTCACTTTGCAAATCCTCTACCTTTGCAGTCAGATAAAGAAAAGTAAACACTAGTCTCTACATGTTAGTAGAAAAGTCAGTAATTTGTTAGAAGGCATAGCCTGATATTTGACCTCTGCATTTGAATGCAATGAAAATGTGGCAAGATAACAACATAATGTAAAGGCATCTTTATTGCTCAATCACCTTCTGAACTGCAGCATGTTTTAGGGGGTGCTGCAGCACCCCCAAGCCCCTTCCTTCCAGCGTCTATGACTCTGGCCTGAACAGACCAACTGAAAAACATAAATCTTCAGGTCTAACTTGCATACACTGCAACAAGGTCCATCTTAAACTGACCTACCCAGACACGGGTGGCGCTTTTTTGGTGGTTTATAAAAACATTAAATCCTACCTGTGTCGAAGTCAAGAGGTTTGATGAATCGTGAAGGCGCTCCCTCCAATCACTGCTTGTTAGGTCTCGCCTAGCATTGCAGCGCAAGCGCTGCTCGCTTTGCGAGGCATGCTGTATTAGGGTATTTTTTAGAAGTGGTGTGGAAGCCCCGCCCATATTTTTCATTGGCTGGCGTCATTGTCCATGGTAAATGCTGGCTTCCGATTGATAATGAGGCTTCTTAGTCCCTCCTTGTTACCGCCCTGTCTCCTTTTGGGACCGCCCATCAGGACTGGATCGTTTACTTGCGGCGTTATACTGTCTCCTTCAATTAGTTGGTAAGCACTTTCTTTTTTTCATTCGGCCGCGAAGCGCGATGCAAATATAAACAAGCGGCAACAGCTTTTTTTTTTTCACACGATGTGTCAAGACCTCTCTGAGGGACCAGGGTTTACAATCACCCCCGAAACCTAAAATGGCAGTCTTATCGTCACCGAGCTCTCTATTTATTTACTTTTTTTCACGTTGGCGGCACACGCGCTTTACCTTCAGCCATGTTAAGCTAAAGCGCGGGTGCCGCGATTGTTGAAAAAGTAAAGAAATTGATTTTTTTTTCTATTGCTTTACTTTTGCACAAGTTGCGGTAGTTTGTTCCATTGGCGACCTCATAGATTCATGAGTTGAACAGTTTTAAGGGACTTTATGAATGAATTAAGGTTATTAGTGATATAAACGGAAGAGGAAAATTGTTCCGGTGTTCTGATGTGGATACAGTTTAAGTCGCTTTTCTTCATTTCGTGCCACAGTGCTTGTCTGACCCCTTGACTGGCCTTTTCTTCTGCTTATTCAGAAGTGAGTGGTTACTGGTCAGTGTCTATTGTCTAAAGCCTCGGGTACCATGGCACTCCAACTAACTAATTAAGTTACTACCTTTGCAGATTTGACTCTCCTAGAATAGCAGGCTGAGCAGGTGTGAATCTATTTCCTAACGTTATGGAGAGTTATAAACTCAATTGCCGTGTGGCACGAGTAAATGAACAGAATTATGGCACGATCCAATCAAAGCTCTGGCATTAAAAAAATAATCGTTTTTTTTTATTTATTTTTTAGAGGCGGGACAATAATTAGGAACAGGTCTTAGTAACTTCTGAAGCCAAAATACAGCACAAAATACAAATATGCCACTAATGCAGTAAGACATGTGATAACATAGAGCCCTACATTCAATGTTATTCAATAGAGGAGTGTTTGGGTGTCTTCGAAAGAGTTCATGAAACTTTTGCCCTCACTTGTCAGTGGTCTGGTAATGCCCCCAAACTATAATCAGCTTCCATCAACTGTTAATCTTGCTAAATCCCGGTAAGAAAGGGTACCAGCTCGCCTTTTTATGGGTGCAGGGAGAAACCTTTTGGTTCTTTACTTGGTCAACACAGCCTAAGTGTTTGATGTAGAATCTCAGTGCAATTCGTGAAGCATATGTTGTCAAGTCCACTGTGGAAGAAGCAGAGTGAAGTGCATACAAATATCGAGCAGTGAAAGGGTGACATAAGCCATGCATGAAGTGTTAGTTTCACATAGAAGCTGGTCGTTGTTCTTTTTGCTGAGGTGTTGACATCATACGGGCAGCCAGTGTAGTGACACTGGGGCCAAGAGGTGGAATGGTCTCAAATTTGCACTGGTTTGCATCCATTCTGGCAGGGATGTAAGTTTGGAACGTGACACAGACCATAGAACCCGGAATCAACAAAGGTCAGGTATAACACAATCTGTGTTGGTGAGATTGGATCTGTTGAGTGTTTTCACGGGTGTGGACTGCCTTCCCCAGGTCACTCCGAGTACAGGGCAGACAGAACAAGAGCACGAGCTGCTGCTTGTCGTGAAAGAGATTCTTTCTAATTGAATGACTTAGAAAAACAGAAAAGTTATGGCTCGAATGTTTGAATTCACCTCAGACACTGGCAATTTATCAGGACTCATTCCAGTCAGTCATTATTTTGCCCACTATCCCACTGTAAACAGAGATCAGCCTTGCACAAATTTGTCTTCTACCTTCTCTAATAAGAACAGTCCAGCCCAAACTACCATGCCAAGAGGCACCTCATTGATGAGGCCCAAGTAGGTCGAAAACTGTTTGGGGTTACTTGTGTTCCTATTTGGAAGGGCCCCGCAGTTCGGACTTGAGTTTTCCTATTGAAGTAGAACTGATTAGCATATTGGTTATTTCTGTCTGGAGAGGAATAATCTGCGGGAAACGATGGGTTGTAATATAGCCTGAGCAATTACCAGTGGCTGAGATTAATTTAAGCATTCAACACGGCACGTTGTTGTTTGTTGCAATTGAATGACTGCAACACTAGTCATCCAGTTACAAAACAGCCCATGAAGCCCAAAGCACCACTGCACGTGAAATTATTTTGCCCACTCCCGTTAGTCAGTAGGCCGAGGTTGTAACAGGTGGGTGTGCCTGTAGCCAGCTGCACAAGTTGTGTGTCGGACATATGAACTGCTGCTAGAGGGTGGATCAATGCTTCAGTGAGACAGAAAGCATGTACAGCAGCCGATGCTGTTGTATCAGTCTGCCCTGTCTGCTCGATCAACTGAGTGGCCTCCATTCCAAGTCTACTGGTCGCCTCCAGAGAAAACAAGCATTTGCAATGCAATAGGTCTCGCATTTGCGAGATTTTGAGCTGTTGGCATTGTAAATGACAAAGCGTTTTATTTATGTGTTTAAAAAACCTGCAATGATAAAGGCATTGTCATTTACAATACCAATAGGTCAAATTTTTGAAAATGCGAGACCTATTGCATTGCAAATGCTTGTTTTTCTTGAAAGAGATCATGAACAGATGGCCTGTAATATTCCAATCTTTATTGTAGCTAGCTTCTTTGTCATGTGACGTTTCCTCCACGTCAGTAGGAGTTGTCTTCACTCATGCCCGTTCTTCTCTCTTCACTTCCTGTCCCAAACAGGAAGCTAGTACTGCATGAGAGCTAATCATTCCCTGCTGACATTTTATATGCTAAATAAGACAGAATAGTGTAAGGGGGCCATATTACTCCATGGACCAGTGATCATTTGTAAGTTTCTGTACTTGTACATTATAACCCTCAAACAATTGTGGGTTTCCTAAATAAAAGTCAGCACGATAACACTACTCACCCTAACGCTGCAAGTCAGGCCACTCCCTAAGGTGGCACTGCATTCCCTGGCACTACAGACTCTGAGAGTTAACATCTTGACATTCTTCACTATCCTGAGATATCCTTATGGCCCTTCCGAATATGACCTTGCTCTTAAAGTCAATGCTCACATACTGCACTCATACCCCGTACCCTGGTACTGCGTATATTTACACTGACCTGGAAGAACAGTACCTGGGTTGGCAGTATCCACTGATAATGCAGACATTTACACTGCACAGTAAGACATGGTCACCATGACATAAGCCACTATGTTGCTCTCCTCTCTGAATCCTCCAACCCCCACAATACGCACTCATCTTGACACGGTCCATTGACACTGTAGGCAATGACATTGCACGTTGAGGCACTGGCCTCTATGACTCTGTCCATTGAAACTTTTACAATGTGCGACTTCCAGACTTCGCGGCACACTCCAACTCCCTTGACACCACATGTAGACGCTGATTCTGCTGATAGTTTCCACTATCACTGATCAGTGATGTTGCACACTATCTATTCTCCCAGGGCTCACTCTGACACTTCAGTCGCAGCACTGTCCACAATGACACTGCTCACAGCCTATGCAGATCTGGGCAGTGCAGTACATACCACTCCAGACCCTGACACTGCACACTGAGACACTGCACACTCTAATACTGAGAGGGCACAATGACACTGTAGACCCTGGCACTTCCCGCCATGACAGGGCAGACTCTGACATTGCACATCCTGACACATCAAAGTAGAGCTGCTCCTTAACACTGCAGACACGACACTGCCACCTTAAGCAATTTGTGTGATGCACTGTTTACAGTTGAGCACAGAGTGAGCCGCACACACAACATAGACACCCCTATGCCTGCCTTCACTTTTATAAGAGCCATGCATCTAATAAAAACAATCGAATTCTCTGAAAAAAAAATACAAGTAAAGGAAAGTTAAAGATGGCAGTAGTGTCTACAGCAAACAACCTATAAAGACCTACAATTCTAAAGTTAGATCTTACTTTAGCATGATCTTACATGACAATCTGCACTGGAATTTGCATGTAGATCGAATCGCATCCTTTCCGTTCATCAGTGGTCCACGCGCTTCACTAACGATGAGCCCCAGGTTGTTTCTTGAGTTTGTGACTTTCCTCTGCAACTGAAAGTAATACGTACAAATATTATCCAACATTCTTGCAGTTCAAAATATCACTACTACGTTGAAGAAACGCAGGAATTGCTCTAGGGTTTCCTAAGTTCTGCTTGAAATTATCAATATATCTAATTGAGTAGCATATCTTGTTTTGGATCCTTCTCAGAGGATCCAATTTTTTCCCATGCAATCCGTCCAGGGTTATGTTGGATTTTAAATATTGCTAACTCCATCACTTCAGTCCATCATTGTTGTGCAAGCATTAAGATCTGCATAGTGCACTAAACATCCAAGCTGTGCAAAACATTAGATTCAGAATATGTCTTGGCAGGATTATTTCAATATATTTGATAGTCTAAGGTTTGTATGGTTTTTATGCCATTGTCTGCTCAGTTTCTCGTGTGCAGGTTTCTGGAGCTGCTCTGTGCACCATAGGCAAGAGCATATATGGTCTACATATCACCCCTGTTCAAGGGTACAATGAGGACTAGAAGAGGTTTGTAAGGATATGCCAAAAAAGTAACCAAGTACTGATACAGCAAAGATCAGGGGTCACGGTTTGGCAGATTTTTGCTATTGAGAATATATAACTGGAAGGTGGGGGCCTTGCTCAACTTCCAGAAACACACCCAACTATCCTGTAAAATGTATCTCTTAAGGAATGCACGTCACTAATCTTCCATGTCCCATTTGTGCAACTTAAATTCATTTTATGGCTTTCAGTGTCCGAGCCCATGATGTCAATGGACATGAATCTGGGACAAAGCTCTCTTCATCACATCAGGGTGGCTTTTTCTACATTGTTAGGTGGAAATTGTTGATGTCCAGGAGGCACAGTTACTTGAGGGCTCACCTAGAGATGCAGTCTTTAACGTTACATTTAATTGCCAAGGTACCGAGAAGTGAAGAAAGTGACCAAGCAAGTCACTTTAAGGCTACTGCGCTCCTTGTTGCGTAACCAATGTAGAGCCCTTCAGGCTTGGCGGATTTAGCAATGTTCTTAATCTCTTCGATTACCTAAAGAGCAGTGTTTTGTGTCTCCTAAAGTCTATGGCAGCAGCTCTACTGGGAGCAGAGTACCCTATTTAGGCAATTTCCACGATTCGATCCTCCAACAATACACAAAAATACCTCAAGCACAATCAAATTGTAAAATATTTCGCCAAAAAATACACACAAGTCAAAATTTTAATGGGTAAGTTTAAGGTTTACAAATTTTCGTTTAATTTCTACTAGATGAAACAATGTGCTTGGCTCTAGCTCATTACTGCTTCTTTTTTGGTCTTAATGCATGCTATCTGTTCATCGTCGCATAACAGTGTTTCATTTGAGGCCATCTAAACTCTCTTTGCTGTGATGTGCTCCCATGAATCAAGCCAACCTAATTTTTAGCCACCAGTTTCAAATTACTTTCAGAGAGCATTTAAAAATGTTAGTTTTAAATGTTATTTGTGTGAATGTATATATACTTCGCTAACTTGCTAATTTTATTTAATTGTCTAAACAGTCATGGACCCTCTTAGTAAGTGTAACAGACACCAGGTTAAAAACAGTTGGCCTAATGGAGTAAGTTGACCAGTGCAGATGACGCTGCAATACTCTTATGAGGCCTTAATAACAGCACTCATTATGAAGGCTCACATAGTCCTCTTTAGGTTGTGTGTATTTGTAAAAGCGCACTATCACCTGCAAGTATATCCTGGCGCTGAGCAGGTGTATGTGCCTAGCCCTGTCAATTGTAGGTTGCTTAATTGAAAAGCCAGGTTTTCAGTTTCTTGCGGAATTCCAGAAGTGAGGAGGAGGCTCTGATGTGGAGTGGGAGGCCGTACCACACTTTAGTAGTGATGTAAGAGACCGCCCGAACTCCTATGTTTCTGTGTATGCACGGGAAGCGTGCAAGTAGGAGTCCTGCGGAGTGGAGGTTTCTGGGTTGTGGCAGGAAAGAGATGCGACTGTTCAGGTAGGTGGGGCCTAAGTTGTGTAGTGCCTTGAATTTGTATGTGAGAAGTTTGAAATGAGCGTGTTTGTGTATCAGGAGCCACTGCAGCTCCCTGAGATGTGGTGCAATGTGAGTTCTGTGTGGGAGGTTGAGAATGAGCCTGCCTACTGATTTCTGGATGGTTTGTAATTTATAGAACTAGGGGTAAAGCCTTTGATGGACAAATGATTCATGGAGCCAGAGTTACATCAAAGGTGAAACCTACATTTTTTAGGAAGCCCCTTATGAATTTAGGGGGGAACAGAGCTGGGTAGTAGAGTAAGGGAGCATGCTAGAGGAATGTTCTTATGTGCCCCCGACACCATTATGGTGCATTGAGCGTATATGGTGGATATGAATAGGTTTGAGGGAGAACCCCTCCACCTCCCACCCTCTTTTAGTTTGTTTTGGACAAGGGTAGCTGCAAAGCTTCGTTTACCTCCTTTCATTTTCAAAAACGTAACTGTCAAACCCTTTAGGATCAGGAAGAGGAGCCGGATATCCGCAGATCATCCTAGCTGTGCTCATACGGTGTGTGCCCAGTTTGATCCTTGTTTGTTTAATAGAAAAGGAATGATCCAAACTATTTGATTGCTGTCAGAATTGAATGGACAGCAGAGGCAGCCTCTTCAGCTGCTCGTCATCAAATGTTGTAGATTGATCGAGAAGACCAGCAAGGGGCTGTGTTCCTCACTGACCACCTGTGGAAAGTTTTCACTTTCCTAGAGATGAGTGGTCTAATTGATTCTGACTGGATCGGAGATTAACAGATGTGTAAGTTAATTCTTCTTTGCATCAGTCTGAGAACTTAACTTCCTGCAAGGCTTTACTGGTGAGGTGTTCAGCGATGGAGAAAGATTCCCTGTCTCATTGCATCAATTTAAATGTCAAGGCACCTGTTCATGTCCTCACTTGAAAGGAGGAGACAAGGCAGTGAAATTGCTGTGTGGGATTTAGTCAACTAAAAGAAGTTTTTTTCTTTTTGCTTTTGAAATATTATGATCCACTTATAGCTTTCCCGCAGAAACCATGACCACTTTGTCGTGAGCAACTGGTGCTTTATGGAGCATTTCTCCTTCTCATGTAGGGTTTTTCCAGATTCTGGCCTCAACTGGGCAGTTTACTATTTTTGACGGCTTTACAAGTGCCATTGATCAATTATGGTGTTGTGTCTGTTGCTTTAATTTGTGCAAATGCACTAAATGGTCAGCATGTGGCCCGATGTAACTATACATAAACTACAGTGTAACTACAGAGACCATGTTTTCACTTACAGTTCAAACACACTTTGCATTGTTATCTTGTGTCTACATTCTCTCACTAAATCCGAATTCTATTTAAAGGGAATAAGCTGTTCTTCTTTGGTCTCCCAGAGTGTATACCAGTGGGTCATTTGCTTGAGCTCAGGACTGAGCTATTCTGAAGGGCAGAGCTAACCTGGTTAGAGTGAGTGCTTAGAATTAGGCCTCGTGATAAGTGTATGATATCCAGGAGAAGGCAACCTGGAAAAGTGGAAAAGGGTGATTTTCTCTGATTTGATTTTAACACTGTTAATGCACAACATATATCAAGAAGGCTTCTTAGCTCTAAGAATAAAATTAACAGCGGGTGTGGGAGGAATCTTTTTTATGTTCTTTTTCCTTATTACGGATGATACACCCTTTTACGTCATTCCTATTTGATACAAAGTGACCTGTGTTCTAGGGTATACTGCCTTACTAGTTGACTGTAATACCTACCTCTTAGGGTATAAGCCTTTAGGGCCTAATGGTATATGGTTGTACTCATTTTGTAGCAGGATGTATTGTTTTCCATGCATTATTTTCTAACAGCAGAGCTGTGTACACATTTTGCGTTCTGACCATAATGGTGTGAGCTATTCAATAAAGGTGCTTGTGCTGGGGTCTCTGTTTGAAATATTGGATGCCATGCCATCTTGCCCAACAACAGCTCACTAAGCAGCCGGGAGTGGTAACAGGTTACTATGTGTTTTCAATCAGGAATGGTTAGCCATGCCAATCTCATCAAGCAGTCGGCTTACTCAAGCAGAACCACTGTAACAACCCCTGTCTCTCAGTGAGAGAGGGAAGAACCCTCTACTGGCCTTGGAACCATGCCCATCCCAAAGATATTCTCACCAACAAGCCAGCTCAGCTCAGGCACGAGGGCAGTAGCAAGGTATGAAGAGCTATTTTACAAAGCTTGGCATATCAGAAAATAATAGCATGACAGGATTTTCACAGACGAATAAGATATAGCAGAGATTCTTAACCTTTTGACTTCTGTGGACCCCCAGTAAATCGTTACTTGAATCCGGAGACCTCCACTGAGCCATTATTTGAAGCCGGGAACACCCGGCCTCTGCAATTTCTATGATTTGAACTTTTTTTTTTTTTTTTTACAGAGTTTTATATAGCGCAAACTTGACCCGAAGGTATCGGGTATCAGAGCGCTTTACATAGCACCAGTTGCGTTACATGAGGACAGATTCAATTTTTAGTTAGGCACGGGGAGATTAAGTGATTTGCCCAGAATCACAAGATGTTCAGCGTCATTGCCGAGACTCGAACCCGGTTCCCCAGATTCGAGGTCGACCGCCCTAGCCGTTAGGCCAACTCCTCTCCCAACCTTTACACAAAACACAAAAATACAAAAACAAGTATACAGGAAACAAATGCTCAAATATTGAAATATTGTGGTTAATTCAAAATCAAATATAGAGGTGTTCAAATTTTTCGTTGTTCTTCTTTATTTGTATATACCTAATTAATTTTAATGTATTACTCTATCAATTTTAATTTATTAATGTTAATATTTAATTTTGTAAAACAATCACAGACCCCCTGAGTAGGCATTGCGGACCCCCAGAAATCCTCGGACCACAGGTTAAGAACCACTGAGATATAGTGCTTGGTATTTTTATTCTTTTTTCCTAACATCATTTACCCTTTTCTAATATTTGTTATTATCTTGCCTCTTCAAATCCATGTTTGCTACAATTGTTTGAGTATAATCAATCCCCATTATCATAATTTCCTATAATGTGTGTACTGACTCGGTGGGTCTGCTACATGGTCGTTTCCTAATATTGTCTGCAATTTTCGAAGAGGTCTGTTGTTCTACAGGTACCCTTTTTAGTGCCAATAGCTCAACGTGGGGGTGGAAATTATTGATTTCTCCTTTGCCTGCAGAAATAAAGCTGTGCCCACATCTTTTTTGGGGGCTTGGGAAATCTAACAAGCTGTGCCCAAAAAAGTGGGTTATGCAAAATGCGAAGAAACTTCCCATCACAACCTAGCAGAATAGATATGTCTTCATGGCCTTCCTGAAGGTGATATTTGAGCTAATCTGGCTTTGATGTAGGAGCAAATACTTTCCTAATGCGGTACCCAATAAATAACATAGTGAAGTTTTCTCCCAGACTTGCATGTTTCACCTTGGGGACCCACATAGAGATCTTTTAGAAGAAAGGGGAAAGCCCATCTCATTCAGAGAGAGATCCTCATCCAAGATGGTGCCATATGTCTTGACCTAGTATAGAGATATTGGTGCTGCACCCATGGTTGCCAGACAGCGACATCGCAGTGCTCTTTGTTCCAGCCAATGAACATAATTCCAGCCTTGCAAACATTCAACATAAAAATCCTGGGGCCTGTACTGTAGCACTGCCGACAAGCAGTTGTGAAAAAGGTACAGCGAGTCAAGGCATTGGTGGTCTTGTTGAATGCTAAACTACTTAACAGCCACATATGAAAATTCTTTGCATCCAAAAGATCAAATGAGCTTAGAAACAGGGCAGCTATGCTCATTAAAAAGCATCATTGCCAAGGCAAAGATCTTTAAGATCCACTCGTATAAAGCCCTACACAACAAAAGACCCGAATACATCAACTAACGTCTGACTTTCCACCAGCTGATAAAACACCCACAATCAGCTTCCCTCTTCCTCACAGAGACCCCCCGAATATGCCGAACCCACAGCGGTGGACGTTCCTTCTCGCACCTAGCGGCCACGGCTTGGAACAACCTCCCCCTACACCTCAGGACCACACCTTCGATCCAGCAATTCAGAAAAAAACTCAAGACCTGGATGTTCGAATGAACAAACCATCGCTCAGCAGCTAACTCCTCCCAGCGCCTTGAGACCCTCATGGGTGATCTGCTGTGCATTATAAATGATTGATTGATTCGGTTCCCGTAATGATGTCACTAGGTCTTTAAATTTGGGCTGTATTGCCTGACCTTGAGTTTGTGCCTCCAGAATTTACAAAGACCATTGGAGGATGCTACCATCCAAAGCCAGTTCTTTAAAACTAGAGCCCCGACTGTCACGGTCCCTCGGAGGCCTCTCAGGATTGGTTCGTTGCTCAATGGGGTCCACCTATTGACAACCTCAATTCCGAATTGCCATGAGGGCACGGAAGATTAAGGGGGTCAATCGGGGGAAGGAAAGGATGGGAACAGCGGGGAGGGAGACCTGTGAAAAGAAAGGCTAAGTAAGTTATATGGCACTTAAACAGCCAGGAACATAACACTTAGCGGTTTACAATACTATCTTAAATAGGCCTACCTGTAAAGCAAAATAACGAGTTCTGGCAGACACAAGTAGAAGGACAATTTAGTATTCATCAAAGACCTTCTCTTGGCTACCTTGTCTTCTAAGGCCTAGAAGGAATTACACAATACTCAGGCGTATGAACTGCGAGCAAACATACATAAATTCTTCTAGAACATAAACACTGCGATTTGTGAGTTTATAGTACCCACCAGTAGAGATGTGTGCTTGGGCCTCACAAGGGAGGAAGGAATAGGCTTACTTCAGCTACCTCTCACTGTTCCCCCTGCTAGAAGACGAACAAAAGACACACACTTACAACATATATACCAACGAGTATCTAAGTATCCAGGATAGCCTTTTATAACTATCTTAACAAATAACAAATGCAACCATTCCTTGTTGTGCATAAGCTCATTAGATATGAGGATAATATACCACCTGGTATATGTAGAAAGTCTCGGTAATTTTGTGTAGGGAACTCCGTAGAAACCATGGGGTTGCTACTAGTGTTTGGCAAGAGAATCAGGTTTCTATGGTATAGGAAGAACGAGCATGTTCCGATATTTAAACGCGGTGCGTTTGGCAGCTAATATCGGCTGTGGAGGAAATAAATACTCTGGTTGGTGTCACTGACACCCTTACCCTACTGGGCATTGAGGAATCCTTCGGTCTGGCTCTGCGAACATCACAGGATAATCTGCGGCGTTTCTCTCCCCGGCTCCGGCTTACGTAGCCGACAGGAAGCCTACGCCGCGTCACTTCCGGTGCGCGCGCCCCATACCGCACAGGCTGCTGGGAGCTGTAGTTCTGTTGCTCCGTGGCGTCATAGCATCTTTCGGTGAAGGACGGCAGCCTTCACCCAGAAGTCCCTCCGCGTTGGTGGGTTTGAGGAGTGGACAGCGGTCGAGTCTTGGTACGTAACACCGACAGCATGGCTCACTGTATCAAAAGCAGCTGAAGTGTCCAATACGACCACCCAAACGGAATTTCCTCATCCAAAATGGTCCTTAGCTACTCAGAGGTTCAAATGTCAGTATCCGTCACCCCCATGGAGTGTTCCGAGCTATGTATTTTAAAACAAAACTGTTTAAAATAAGAGTGCCAGTATTAAAAAGGAAAAAAAAGTTTCTTTTTGCAGCAGCCAGAAAGCTGTATGCAGATATTGTTACTTGGCTGGGGAATGGCTGTCTAGTGGAAAAATTGAAGGTTAAACTAGGAGACCCGAGTTGTAGGCCCTGAAAAATTATTTTTCCTCTCTATTACTTATTTCCGTTTTCTATTAAAAGTTTGAGTGCTTAAAATATCGAAACGCCTGGAATATCAAGCTGGCATGTGCCCTTGAGAATATCTGTGAACAGACACACAATAAAAAATGGAAACTAACTTTTTCTCCTAACATATTTTCATTTTTGGCTGGGTGTAATTATGATTTCTTTCTGCTCACAACAATAATACCTTTTTTATTTATGTTTTTTAGGTTGTTTATATAATCCAGGCAAAACCCTCCTGGCACCTCACAGGGCTTGATTGAGACAATATTAAAAAAAAAAATAGGATTTTTCTTTGCAATTTCCACTTAGTCTTTCAAAACATGCCTAACTTTACAAGGTTTTCTGAAGTATTATCTTTTTAGTAAATTGGTGGAAAAACAATTGTTTCCATATAAGTACCCAAGGCAAGATACTAAGAAAAACATTGGGGCCTGTACTTATTGGTTTCAAATTAAGCATTGACGCTGCCACTTCCAAACGAATTTCTAACTCTACAGCCACTTTGTAAAAAAAAAAAAAAATCACGTATTGTCAACTTTTGGTTGTGATTTTGTTATCTAGGAGAATGGTTCACTAAAGATCTTTCATCTTTATAAGAAATTCCCCAGCAAGTCTATAAGCTGGCACGGGTGCATGGTAGCTGTTCATCAGTTAATGTATTCCTACTTTAATAACATGACCACCTCAATAGTCGCCTGGTTCTCATCCCACTAGTTTGTGGAATATATTTTGATGATCTCAGTTTTCATCATCAGACTGAGGCTATTGTGAAATTCTGCTATTTTATTTGTTTTACTTCGAGATGTCTCCAAATTCCTCCTGAATTCCTCACATTTCTTTCTAGGCTGGATTATTGTAATGATATCTGTGCTTACCAAAGATTCTTCTCTCTCTTTTTTTTTAATGCTGACTTTGCTCTCTCCGTGCATTTTGAACACTTTTGGCCTCCATGTAATTTACAATATCTCTCTGATATATAGTGTAGGGTCACAAGAATGGTTGGGTCAGCCCCCTTCGCTTTGAGTGACTACACAAAGCATGTGCACATTGTTCACATCTGTTTAAACATAGTTCCTTACTCTTTAGTGAGAAAGCTGGTTCAAAGTGAGGTTTTTTATTTTACATTTTTTAAATATTATCTTTTAATACTGGCTTGTCATTTTGTCTGTACTTACCGTACCCCAGGGGCAGCTCCGCCGCTATGACAGAGGAGCATCGCCCCACTGCTCAAACGCAGCAGGCTAAAAAATCATTTTATCTTTTAATTCTAATCCGCAAGTCTAGGGCAGGGCCACATCGCCTCAGCAGCAGGGAGTGGTGGTATGTACTGAAAGTGCGCATGCCGGTTTGGCCAGCCATCCACGGCTGGCCAAACCGACATGCGCACATCGAAATCTCCAGGCTGTTCCCTTGGAGATATCCCCAGTGCTCAGGCTCGCACTCCCTGCTGGAGCGTGAGACCAGCCCGCTCCGCATAATCCCAGTACTGCATTCATGCTGGGAGTAATAGCATGAGAGCAGCATTGGGATTGCGTGGGGAGTCTGGGAGCCTCTGCTCCTGGGTATTGGAGTGCTGGGAGCAGCGTGGTGTGGGAGCAGAAGATCGCGGCGTCTGGCCGCAAAGGTAAGTGTATTTGTTTGTAATTATTATTCTTTTCTCCGCACTGCTCCCCCAGGTCGGATTGGCAGCAGCCGCCGCTGCCAGTCCCAGTAAATTGGAGATTTTTTTTTTTGCATTTCCTTTTTAGGTCTCGGCTAGACAGCGCATGCACTGTCTCGAAGAGACTGTTGTATTCAGTATGTTTGCTTCAGCCCACCGATAGGCTTACCGTTTGCTGACTCCATCGTAGCTCTCATATTCTTTCTCCCCATTTGTCCGTGGCATGCATACGTTATGCCTCTTCTTGTATTTAGCCCTCCACGAGAGCAGGGACCAAGTACTAGTATCCATCCATCCACTGCTCCCATTTTATGACCATTTTAGGACCTTCTTTGTTTTTGAGAACTTCAGACGAGCGCTCATGTTTTCACTCGCTCTATTCTCTCTTTGCGGATGCCTATTTCAGTATTCTTCCGAGAGCTCAGTTTCTGTAAACAGGCCTGCAAATCTTGTTCTTATCTCATCACATTTGTTATGCATTCAGAGACCGAGGTCAAATGTCAGATGCTGTTTTCCTCGGGTGCCTGTTTAGTTTTCTCTCTCTGATTTCAAAATGATAGAATTTTTTTTGTTAATGACCATAGTTGCTTGCCCGTCCCTCAACCCCCTCCCGCTTCGCTGCTTGCCCCGTCCCTTCTCCCTCAACCCCCTCCCTCATCGCTGCTTGCCCTCTCAGTCCATCATTGATTGTTATGTTGCTTCCCCTGTCACCGGTCACGCCCCACCCTGTTGTTGCTTGTTTCTTTTATTAACCTCTGCAGTCGGCAAATATTTTCTGCATGGCCTCTGACACCACCTAGTGGATGTATACAAAACGACATCCCGACTGAAAATGACCTTGTAAAAAAGAAAACAAGCAACACAATTTCTGGTAAATCGAAGACTTCAGCACCAAAATATAAATCTACATTTTTAACATATGAAGAGATTTGCATGTTATTTAAAAAAAGCGAATTATTTTTTATATGTATGACAGTCTTACAGTACTGTGCTCTCTCCCGGCTGCACTGTAAACGGTATTGTGTATCGTCTGTAGGTTCTCGCCTGTAGGTTCTACTCTTCATGTGTATTGTAAGTGGCAGATTACTTCCGTTCCATTTTTAACAAGGTAATCAAACTGCTACTGTTTGTACGCTTTATTCATGTCTAACAGTGTAAGACAATAGATACTTGGAGTTTTAAGCAGTAAGGCAGTCCTAAGGAAAGCGGTTAGATTCGATGTTTCAGGCTCACATATTTCTAGTTTTAAGCACCTTTCTCTTTAGCTCTTTTGTTTCCTAGCCTACTTACTTTAGCAGCCAGTTGGTCTTGCATATGACAAAAGGAGCGCTCCATTGTGTGCCACAATATAGGGTGCAATGAGCGATGGATACCACTCTTAAATGAGCGTCCACCTTTCTGTTCCATATTTATGAAGCACACAGCAAAATCCTCTTCCAAGTTAGTCAAATGGAGCTTGCAGAAGAGATCTGTTTTTTTCTCCTGTTATTTAAGATCTCTGCCAGGCAGCCATTATGGCTTGTTTATTTTAGTTTCACCTTCATTGTTGCTTCCACCCACCCTCTACTGTCATTACTTGCCCGTCTCCCCATCCCCTCATGCTTCCCTGCTTCCCCGGCCCCCCCACTACCTCCCTCGTCGCTGCTGCTTTTATTATTTTTTCGGCTTTGCAGTTTTCCATAGCACAAACACGATCCAAAGGTATTGGACCGCATTATGTGCTCAACAGTTACATTACACAATAACACATTCATTGTCGTAGGCTGGGGAAAGAGTAAGTGATTTGCCAAGAATCAAAGGATGTTGAGCCGATGCCGAATCTTTTTCGCATCGCATGACTAGTTCATTGTCCCGTCCCCCTCACATACAAAAAAGCAATATGACGTGGCCTGCGCTGGCCGCATCGTAGCGCTTTTTTTAGTGACTGTTAGCCACGCTGAACAGCAGATGTGCTGCTAGACAACATGGTCAAAAGACAATAGCTCGGGCATTGCCGAGACCTATTGGTTTTGCCAATGTTAAAGTTTGGTGTTATAAAGTGACATTGAAATATTGTAGCTGCCTGCAATTTGAGGGCTTTGCTAATGTGGTGATGTAGTCTTGTGTCTTTCACAAATAGTAATAAAGTGCTTGGCGCAATTGTAAGGGTTGTTATTTAAAAAAAAAAACATTAGTAGCAAAAGAGCTACTTTGGTGAATGCTGTTTTTAAATTTAACATGTATTGCAAGCATGTGGTAGTCACGGTTCTCCTTAAGGGTCTTGGGTCATTTCACTGCCTTGTTGCTTGCATTGCAATGCATGAGGGGCGATTTTACATCTAAAAAAATCATTCAGTGATCACTCGTGCAATTCTTTGTCTTACAATCATTGTATGCCTAAAGCAGGCGTTTTATGTTTTTGTGATAACTCCTGATCTTAAGTCCATTGCGGCCTCCATTTGAGGGGGAGGCCGTCCCAAAGTCATTGCCAAAACCCACCCACATTAAAGCATCATTGTTGCTCTTTTTTCTGCAGACTTCAATTGATATTTGTTGGGTCTGGCATAAAGGTACTTTTTCTCCCTCTAGTACTGGACCGTCTGGCTGCTTGTCTCCATCATGGACAGGGGCGTAGCTTCAGGTAGTGGTGTTATACCCCCCTTATAAATGTTTTTTCTGGTAAATAGTTGGGTTCAGGTGCTTTCAGTCGGGTATGGCGAGATGTCGGTCTGATTTTGCCAATCAATCAATTAATCAGGAATTTGTATTGCACGGCAACTCACCCATGAGGGTCTCAAGGTGCTGAGGGGGGGCTACTGATCTGTCTGGGCGTGGAGAGTCAGTCAAAGAGCTAGGTCTTGAGATCCTTCCTGAATTGGGTCAGCGACAGGGATTGCCTGAGGTGGAGAGGCAGGGTGTTCCAGGTCTTGGTGGCGAGGTAGAAGAAGGATCTTCTACCAGTTCTGGTCTTGTGAATTTGTGGGACTGTGGCCAGGGCATGTTGGGCGGAGCGAAGTTGTCTGGCGGGTACGTGGAATGAGAGGCGGTGGTCCAGGTATGCTGGTTCTACCTTGTGGAGAGCTTAGTAGGCATGTGTGAGGAGCTTGAAGGTGATTCTCTTGTTGACTGGGAGCCAGTGGAGTTGTCAAAGGTGTTCTGTGATGTGGTTCCGGCGGGGGATGTCGAGGACCAGTCTGGCTGAGGCGTTTTGAATGTTCTATAGTTTCCTGAGCTGTTTCTGGGTAACGCCGGCATAGAGTACGTTGACGTAGTCGAGTGTGCTGGTGATGAGTGCGTGGGTGACTGCCTTTCTGGATTCTGTGGGGATCCATCTGAATATCTTTCGAAGCTGGCGGAGCGTGTGGAAACAAGATGAGGATACGGCATTAATCTGGCGGTTCATTGTGAGCGATTCATTGTGAGCCAGGAATTTTCACATACACACAGACAAAAACGCATACACACGTTCTCCCTCTCTGCTATGAAAGTCTTGAAAAATGTTGGATATTTTACAAAATATTGTTTTCTTTCACTTCGTAATCTCTACCACTCTGCATTCATCTCCCTTACAGCTGCCCCTTAAGCTCCTCTCATGCGCCCTGATTGTCGTATAATGTATTTTAACATGGTATGCCATCGTGATTGTTGGAAAATCTGAAGCCTCCCCACAATCTCACTGACCAATCTAGGTCAGGGTAGCATCTCAGCACTTCCTATCTGGAATGTAAAAGCATCGACATACAGCTGCCCAGGAAGGGCTCTCAGACGACTAGCCTGCCTGCCAACCTCCCCTTCCCCATGTCTCTCTCTTAACTCTGGATCCCTTGCTGCCTATTCTACGGGATGTCACAGGATGGCAGCAGGACACCCTCGGACGTGCCGCCCTTGCCTTTAACAGTAGCATCACGTGGCCTGCAGTAGGGACTTTGCTCAAACAAGATGGCAAATCTTCCGACCAGCTGCATGTGCTTATCTCAGCAGACAGGTTTCCTATGTGCCACTTTCCCTGTTTATGTCTTCTTCTCAACAGTCTTCTCTTTCATTCCTCACCACTTACTTACCTGTCGCCCTTCTCCCATTTCTTATGGCTTCTCCTTTCCCCATTGTCATCTAGGGCATCGGAAGGAAATTTCAGCCTCGCAGAATGAGCAGCTCGATGGAGGACCAGTGTGTCACTAGGCCTTACGGCATTGAAGTACTGTTGTGACCTGTTTTTGTTGTTCCCACTGCCCACCCTGGTAGGTTTCTGGCTCTGGCACAATAGGGGCTATTCTTGGCAACTTACAGGCATCCATGGGATGCTGCACATTGCTTATCCTAGGTAAAATGTTGGCCCTCACATAATGGTGGCGTTTCTTGCAACTTGTTGGCATCTGTGTCATAATGCTACATCTCGTAAAATGCAGGCCCTGGTTGTAATTCCGGTCCTAGTGTGGGGAGTTATTGTACATTGAAGGCATTCATCGTGTGATGATGCCTGTCTCTGCCACAATGCTGGTCCTGACTGAATGGTGGTCATTCTTGTCATGTTATACGCATTCACGGCACTGTGATGCCCACCCAAAGAATAATTGTGGTTCTGACACAATGATGGTAATTCATTGCACAATGGGGGTAATACTTGATGTTATGTGGGCATTTAAGCCACCTGCTTTAATACTGGCCCTGACTTGATGGTAATTCCTAAAAAGCTGTGGGCAGTCACATGTCTAGAACATTCCAGGAGTTAGCATCATGGTACAATGTTGCCAAGGCATAAATGTTATGCAGATTTGTAGAGCACACTATCACCCATGAGGGTATCCTGGCGCTGAATGTAAATAATTTTGAATTCCCTAAAGTTCGTGCAGGCCCAGAAAAAAGATGAATGACCCCAACTGAACACATGTGCTGTGCACGCTAGTGTATACGCTTAGCCAACCTAGGACAGGTACATCTTTGCCAATGAATACACACTAGGGGGGCTGGAGGAGATTTTAGGACCTGCGTGGGCCACCTCCCCACTCGTAATAACAAAACACAAAAAAGGCCACAGGTCCAGAAAGAGCGGTATAAAGTGTAACAGGATCTACTCAATCATGTACTGGAGGGGGAATCCCTTTAAGGACGGTTCCCCTCACACACCAAAGGTGTCATGCTTCATCATAGGGGTGCCTCCTCGCGTAAAAGACCTAGTCTCTACCCGGGCTACAACCCCCTCTCTGCGAGAAGCCATAAGAAATGGGAGAAGGGCGACAGGTAAGTAAGTGGTGAGGAATGAAAGAGAAGACTGTTGAGAAGAAGACATAAACAGGGAAAGTGGCACATAGGAAACCTGTCTGCTGAGATAAGCACATGCAGCTGGTCGGAAGATTTGCCATCTTGTTTGAGCAAGAGTCCCTACTGCAGGCCACGTGATGCTACTGTTAAAGGCAAGGGCGCCACGTCCGAGGGTGTCCTGCTGCCATCCTATGACATCCCGTAGAATAGGCAGCAAGGGATCCAGAGTTAAGAGAGAGACATGGGGAAGGGGAGGTTGGCAGGCAGGCTGTTGTCTGAGAGCCCTTCCTGGGCAGCTGTATGTCGATGCTTTTACATTCCAGATAGGAAGTGCTGAGATGCTACCCTGACCTAGATTGGTCAGTGAGATTGTGGGGGAGGCTTCAGATTTTCCAACAATCACGATGGCATACCATGTTAAAATACATTATACGACAATCAGGGCGCATGAGAGGAGCTTAAGGGGCAGCTGTAAGGGAGATGAATGCAGAGTGGTAGAGGTACGAAGTGAAAGAAAACAATATTTTGTAAAATATCCAACATTTTTCAAGACTTTCATAGCAGAGAGGGAGAACGTGTGTATGCGTTTTTGTCTGTGTGTATGTGAAAATTCCTGGCTCACAATGAATCGCTCACAATGAACCGCCAGATTAATGCCGTATCCTCATTAGGAGCACAGGGATGTTTTAGTATGGATGAGGTGGGTTGGACTAAAACCCTATCTGAGCTTGGTGTGCTTGGTGAGAAGTGCAGTGCTATGGTGAACGTGGTTAAAACTGGCTACAAGGTTAGCTATGTAGCAACTTTAATCGGCTACCTTGTGACAGGATTAAAAACAAATAGCTGAAAACACAGCTGCTGTCATTAGAGGCTTCTGTGTTAGTGTATGACCAACATGTTTCGGCCTTGGGACCTGTTAGAGTGTCATGGCCTTCATCAGGGTCGAGCATACAGCTACTGCAACTGAGTGAAATACAAGCACATATAAAAATTAATGTGCAGTATTAACGGTGTATTATACTGAACCAGTGGTCCTGCTGTTCAGTATGTTCACCATGGAACCTGTGGTGAGACAAAAAACAACATGCACTATTAACAATGGCGCAGGTGTAATTTAGACAGTGCATGAAAGACATGGTTGAATAGAAATGCAGTGTATCCACTCAATAATCAAAACACTGGACAACATGTCACTATTTAGTTCACATGTAAATTAGTACAAGGATGTGCGACTCACCATCATTAATTAGAGAATTCGCCACATCTGTCCTGGCATACTAGCCGAAGGGTACATGCGCCAGACCAACCTAATAAAAAAGGTGGCGTTAAAGTGGAAAAAAGAGATCAGTAGAGTAGTTTAAAGAAAGCGAGTATTGTGTGCCCGCAAGAGCGAACGCATTCAATAGGAGCTCAGAATGCGAAGAGGGGAGATGCCAGATAGGATAATGTATCCAGTTGGCGCATATTTAAAAACTGGTGATACGCATAATCCGGTCACTCACGTGGAGCGAGAGGACCAGGGGTGTGACCCAATTCGACGAGATTAATTATGTGGTAAATCGTCATAACAGTAGAAAGGGTACAAATTAGAGAATAAACAACGACATCCCGGTTGTTGCAGGGCCAGGAACGGAGGAAAGGGGAGATCGCACCAGCCAGTACAGACCTCAGGCCCCGGCAACAGAGGGCTAGCAGGTGATTAAAAGAAAGCACTGTCATGCATTGACCGGTGCTGCTGGGTGGGCACAGGCGAGCAGGAAAGCAGACTCGCGTTGCAAAAACATGCTGGGGTGTAGCCTGTGGACAGAATAGGATCTTGGCAGCTAGAAGATGGCGAGCAGGGAGGCGAACATTAACACGAGCTGGTGCGGTGGGATGGACATATGCGAGCAAGGCTCACATTGCCAAAGGCACAGACAAGATGAGGACACGCCGTGAAGTGTGGTGTGTGGACAGGTCCGGTGTCCTGCAATGGGGACCCGGTCTGCTGAAGGATTGCAAGCACGGGCGAATATTAGAGCGTAAACACAGCCCTGCTATGAGGTGTCTATGCAGATCTGGTGTCCCGCAGGGGGGGCAGTGATTGCAGGGATTGGGCATGCCATGTGGAGCGCGAGTGCCAAAGGGTGTGAGAGCGTGGCGGGGATGGTCAGGGTGCTTGCTAGACCCGGGCGGGGGCGTGAGGCCACGGTGTAGAGGTAAACTCTACATTGTGATAGCGCATAAAGGGTGACAGGGCGCCGGCAGATGGTGCGCTGACAGGGTGGCTAAGGGCAGCATAATGGTCCGACTTACCGCTCTGGTGTAGCGTTGAAGCACAAGGCACACGTCCACAGGGCAGGAAAACACTCGGCACTGGAACGGCACGTATAAGTAGTGCCGGACAAACGCCCAACAGGTGGGGAAAACACTTCCTGGTGGGCGGAGTTCCGTCGGAAGTGTAAGCATGCTGGGAAGTGTAGTTGGGTTGCGCCGAGCACGAAGGAAAGTGCCCGATGTAAGCACCATGGCGTGAAGGGACAGGGTTCCAAAGTGTGTGTTTAAGGGTGTGTGATTTAAAAAGGCGGGTCCTACACCACAAACAGGTTAGGAAACCCGACGGATGGTTTAAGTTAAATATAACTAGTCCGGCTAACAAAAGGACAACGATACTCTGGACGAGAGTGTGACTAAACCGGCTCAGAGGGTGCTCCAATGATATGACCCACATGGAAGTGGCAGCCGTATGGGGCATACCATTGTGTGCAGAAGCACAATGTAAGGGGTTACCACTATGCCCACTGACAATGGGGGGCTAACAAACTAAGACAAGATGCTCGTTGCTGCATGTGCTGCGAGCAAGGGGTGTAGGAATCAGTCTGCTGCAAAGCTCAGGAGAGCGCCAACCAAGGGATGTCATCGTTTAGTCCCACACTGGAGGTGCCCAGTCTAAACACCCATCTCTGCTCTAGTCTAAGGAGTTTTGTTGTGAGGCCTGGTGTCGTGGCAGGAACAACCTGTTACATTTCCACAGTTTTCATCAGCCATCTTTAAAGAAACATTTGCCATACTCGCAGCTACTTCGACTGAAAAGAATATCATCAAATGAAGAGTTGTATAAAGAGAGCATGAAAACAAGTATCAAGAAATTCAAGGATCGAGGTTACCCAGGTGACATTCTAGAAACAGCAATTCTTAAAGCAGACACCAGGACACGGGAAGAACTATTGAAAAGTACAGATCGGACCAAGGATGAAAATCGATGTGTATTTGTATCAAAGTTTTCTACTCTGAGTTACCAGATTAAAAAAACTATACTCAAATATTGGCCTATGCTCAGCACAGAAGTTGACTTCAAAGGGATATTTGATGCACCACCCAGGTTTGCCTATTCAAGATCAAGAAATTTGAAGCAACTGTGGCAATTGCAATTCTATAATTAAAGGCAACATTATCAGACATCCCAACAAAGGAACTCCCATCAAACTCAGGGTAACCGCCACTTGCAACAGCCAAAACGTTATTTACATGCTGAAATGTCCCTGCGGCTTGGCCTACGTTGGGAAGACTGAGCAAAAGATACGAACACGGTTGAATGAACACAAAAGCAACATTCGCACACGCAACCTAAAATCAACGGTTGCTACTCACTTCAACACTATGCACCATAACATCAGTCAACTCCGCTTTTTGATCCTAGAACAAGTTTCAGAAACTATCCGGCTGCCCTAGTCAAGAAATCGGCTAAACGTGCCCTCAATAACAACCGAGAGGCCCTACTGGATCATCAATCTATTAAACAACCGCCGACAAGATTGGTTTGCGTCAATACCTTCAGTTCTCTCTCTAATATTGTGAAGAAATCAATTCTGCGCAATTGGAACATCCTGAACAAGAGACAACTGTCCCTTAATAAACTCTTGTTTGCTTTCAAAAGGGGCCGTAGCCTGAGAGACAGTTTGGTCCATACCAGACCTCCACCTACAAGCACACACAGACCCAACACCCTCTGGCACCTGCCGAGTCTTCAAGGCCATTATCCTTGCGGGTTGTGTGCAGCCTGCCCTCAGACTAAAGTCACAAAAAAACGATTGAGATGGGGACATCGAGACTGTGGGTTCTACAACATCACACCAACTGTAACAGTGAGCGAGTTGTTTATCTGATTACCTGTCCCTGTGGTCTCAGATATGTGGGTATGACCACTAGAAAGGTACGTACTCGCATACTTGAACATAAAAGCACGATTAGATGTGCCAAACAAATGACGAAACACTTCTTCGACATGCATCACCAGGCAGATTCTCTGAGCTGGACAGTCCTAGACAAACCTAATCTCAGTGCCACGACACCAGGCCTCACAACAAAACTACTTAGACTAGAGCAGAGATGGGTGTTTAGACTGGGCACCTCCAGTGTGGGACTAAACGATGGCATCCCTTGGTTGGCGCTCTCCTGAGCTTTGCAGCAGACTGATTCCTACACCCCTTGCTCGCAGCACATGCAGCAACGAGCATCTTGTCTTAGTTTGTTAGCCCCCCATTGTCAGTGGGCATAGTGGTAACCCCTTACATTGTGCTTCTGCACACAATGGTATGCCCCATACGGCTGCCTCTTCCATGTGGGTCATATCATTGGAGCACCCTCTGAGCCGGTTTAGTCACACTCTCGTCCAGAGTATCGTTGTCCTTTTGTTAGCCGGACTAGTTATATTTAACTTAAACCATCCGTCGGGTTTCCTAACCTGTTTGTGGTGTAGGACCCGCCTTTTTAAATCACACACCTTTAATCACACACTTTGGAACCCTGTCCCTTCACGCCATGGTGCTTACATCAGGCACTTTCCTTCGTGCTCGGCGGCAACCCAACTACACTTCCCAGCATGCTTACACTTCCGGCGGAATTCTGCCCACCAGGAAGTGTTTTCCCCACCTGTTGGGCGTTTGTCTGGTACTACTTATACGCGCCGTTCCAGTGCCGAGTGTTTTCCTGCCCTGTGGACGTGTGCCTTGTGCTTCAACGCTACACCAGAGCGGTAAGTCGGACCATAATGCTGCCCTTAGCCACCCTGTCAGCGCACCATCTGCCGGCGCCCTGTCACCCTTTATGCGCTATCACAATGTAGAGTTTACCTCTACACCGTGGCCTCACGCCCCCGCCCGGGTCTAGCAAGCACCCTGACCATCCCCCGCCACGCTCTCACACCCTTTGGCAGTCGCGCTCCACACGGCATGCCCAATCCCTGCAATCGCTGCCCCCCCTGCGGGACACCAGATCTGCATAGACCTCTCATAGCAGGGCTGTGCTTATGCTCTAATATTCGCCCGTTTTCACTCCTGCTTGCAATCCTTCAGCAGACCGGGTCCCCATTGCAGGACACCGGACCTGTCCACACACCACACTTCACGGCGTGTCTTCATCTTGTCTGTGCCTTTGGCAATGTGAGCCTTGCTCGCATATGTCCATCCCACCGCACCGGCTCGTGTTAATGTTCGCCTCCCTGCTCGCCATCTTCTAGCTGCCAAGATCCTATTCTGCCCACAGTCTACACCCCAGCATGTTTTTGCAACGCGAGTCTGCTTTCCTGCTCGCTGTGCCCACCCAGCAGTACCGGTCAATGCATGACAGTGCTTTCTTTTAATCACCTGCTATCCCTCCATTGCCGGCGCCTGAGGTCTGTACCGGCTGGTGCGATCTCCCCTTTCCTCCGTTCCTGGCCCTGCAACAACCGGGATGTCGTCGTTTATTCTCTCATTTGTACCCTTTCTACTGTTATGACGATTTACCACATAATTAATCTCGTCGATTTGGGTCACACCCCTGGTCCTCTCGCTCCACGTGAGTGACCGGATTATGCGTATCACCAGTTTTTAAATATGCGCCAACTGGATACATTTTCCTATCTGGCACCTCCCCTCTTCGCATTCTGAGCTCCTATTGAATGCATTCGCTCTTGCGGGCACACAATACTTGCTTTCTTTAAACTACTCTACTGATCTCTTTTATCCACTTTAACATAACCACCTTTTCTATTAGGTTGGTCTGGTGCATGTCCCCTCCGGCTAGTATGCCAGGACAGATGTGGCGAATTCTCTAATCTATGATGGTGAGTCACACATCCTTGTACTAATTTACATGTGAACTAAATAGTGACATGTTGTCCAGTGTTTTGATTATTGAGTGGATACACTGCATTTCTATTCAACCATGTCTTTCATGCACTGTCTAAATTACACCTGCGCCATTGTTAATAGTGCACGTTGTTTTTGTCTCACCACAGGTTCCACGGTGTACATACTGAACAGCAGGACCACTGGTTCAGTATAATACACCGTTAATACCTGTACATTAATTTTTATATGTGCTTGTATTTCACTCAGTTGCAGTAGCTGTATGCTCGACCCTGATGAAGGCCATGACACTCTAACAGGTCCCGAGGCCGAACCATGTTGGTCATACACTAACACAGAAACCTCTAATGACGGCAGCTGTGTTTTCAGCTATTTGTTTTTAATCCTGTCACAAGGTAGCCGATTAAAGTTGCTACATAGGTAACCTTGTAGCCAGTTTTAACCACGTTCACCATAGCACTGCACTTCTCACCAAGCTCCCATAGGGTTTTAGTCCAACCCACCTCATCCATACTAAAACATCCCTGTGCTCCTCCCTTGCAGCGAGGGGGTTGTAGCCCGCATAGAGACTAGGTCTTTTACGCGAGGAGGCACCCCTATGATGAAGCATGACACCTTTGGTGTGTGAGGGGAACCGTCCTTAAAGCGATTCCCCCTCCAGTACATGATTGAGTAGATCCTGTTACACTTTATACCGCTCTTTCTGGACCCGTGACATCTTTGCCAATGCCCTGGTTTTGGAGAATGTTGGGCAAGTCAAAACCCATTGCATTTATAAATACTTATTTAAAGTGTTCTGGCAGCTAACCATAAAAAAGGCCCGCCATTTCTCTTTCATCTACTCTTGTACTTTTGCAAATTTCACCACACGTGATATCACCACAACCCATACATATCAAAATCTGCCATCCTCCGTATACCACCACATACCATAATACAGTATCTCACAACTCAAAGTATCACACATCATCATTTAGCAACACACTGTAAACACTATTCTGCAGATTGCATTGACCACGCGACAAAAGCATTAAAAACTTGCTTAAATGGACCTAGTTATTATTAAGAGACGTGTTAAAATGTTTTAGCTGGCTTCTTTCTTCCCCACAGGGATATCCTCATTTATGAAAGTCTAATATTCCTCCCTAGTCTATAGTGTTGGGCTGCCATTCGAATCATGCTCCTATAGTATTTTATTTAACCTCTATGTTGTCTGGACCCTTTTTCAAGAACGAGATCTACATAGAGGAATAGAGTGAATTAAAAATTGGATGAGTAAGAGGTAATGCAGCGTTGTGATTGGTCTGAGTGCCGTGGTTCGGCACTCAGTCAGGGACTGGGGGCCTGGGCATGTTCTCCACCCAGGCTGTAATGCAGCCTGAGACGGCTGGCCCTGCATTCATGCTCCCTTGGAGTGGGCAAACCACTCCTCCTCTGCTCTGAGAGCAGAGCAGCCCGCTCCGCCCGCAGAGCTGCCGCAGCAGGGAAACATAAAATGATAATAACAACCAGTTATTACCATTTTATGTTTCCTTTATTTACACTGCTAAAAAGCGGTGAGACGACGCTCCTCCACCTTAGCAGAGGAGCCGCCACTGAATGAAAACATGTCTCATTAGTCCATGTGAAGGTAGAGATTAGGTTGAAGTCAACTTGATTAATCCACAGTTGTCAGTACACGGTTATCAATGTATCACTTTTCTTCACCAGATACCACCGCTCACTACCACATACCACACAGCAGAAAAAAACACTACTCTCCACACACCTTGGCATCAGAGGTGATGAACACTTCTAAAGCACAAAATTCCAAGCATCACAACAATTTAAGAGAGGCCTCTCCTCTCGGAGAGGATGGTAGTTTTTCCATCCCTAGAGTTCTTGCTTATACCAGTCTGAATTTGTCCCTGAACTACCTAGGAGTCCTGCAGGTGGCTGAAAGCAGTCCTTTGGTCACCTTTCAAGTGGAAGTAGCATTTCTTAATTGCCTCCTTTCCACCCATCTCCTACTGCTATTTTGTTCAAGATGTTCTTTCTGTTACAGCATCTTCCAAATAATTAACTGATTAGTGAATTCCAATAGAGGAGGCATATTATTTGTAGAATGACTCATTAAGGCACACTGTGAAAGTCTTATGTTTTGCTTAACTCGTGAAGGAAACTCATGCCTGGCGGATATGGAACAATCCTAAAGCCAAGTGGCTAAACCCTTATTTCATGGTGTCCAACATGGACCCATCAGAGCTGAAGCAATGCCACATTTTTTTACAGGATATCCTCCAACTGATTCCCATTTACATGCGTTATATATACATTACTTTTGTGTACATTTTGTCACCTATTGCTCTCCTACATACGTGGCATGACTTGATTTCCTGGCCCAATGCTTGAAGCGCATATCTTAATGGCTAGGGTATGACTGGCCTACAGGGCAATCAGACAGTGGCTGGTGATGACAGGTTAGTCTGTGGGCTGTTTTGTTGGCTGTTAGTGGGCCTGTTTTATAGTCTGCTGTGCCAGTTTTTTCTGTTAATTTCCCTGATATTAAAACAAACATTGCCTGCAGCAAGCTCAAATCCATGCAGTCTTCCATATCTTGCAAAACACCTATACAGTGTGTCTTTACAAGTTTCAAACTGACCCAATTTGCACACATGGGCCACTTTTTTCCCAGCTAATTCGCCTATTGGGGCCACTTTTATTTTGGTGCTTTGGCACTGGGCCTCCTTTCTGCCCTAGTCTGACCCTGTTAATGGCGTTTTGCCATTTATTGAACCTTTTTCTAGTACTCAGTTGAGCCCAAAAAGCTTTGGACCAGGAACGGACAACGAGAAATTAAAGCAGCTTTTTGCCACCCTTGCAAAGAGCCTTTGACGCAACTGCTGCCGTTGGACTAAGACTGGCCTTTTATAATATATGTATGCCAAATTTTATTGTGTACGATTAACTAAAAAAATTACAAAAATGACCACCAGTGTTAAAATCAAAACAAGCACATGTAATTAATTCAAGATTTAGAGTTCTCCCTATAAAATTCATATTATATTAGTCTTAATGCCAGTCTCAGGAGGCGATTGCGCAGTAAGTCCAAGGCACATCTGGTGGCTTGTAACCATTCATTAAAAATTATTTTAAAATATTGTTTTTAAGTAACCTCAGGTGAAATTGTGGTTTAGTTGTATCGGTTAGCCATATTCCCGGGTAGTTGTAAGTATTGGTGTAATCGAACTTCGCCGGGCCGAGATTCCACACATTCTTGCCTTATCCCTTCAGTTTCCCAAATATCAATACTTTTGTTTTAATGGTGTTGCCATGGATCCAGCCCTCACCTTACCTCGCAAGGGTCTCTTTCAGATAGTGTAGTGAACTGCCATCTTTAAAGACCCTTTGTAGTCCTTATACCTACAACCTTATTGGCACACATCCTCAATCAGTCTTTTGCATGAAGGGAGTTTTCCAGGAGTATTCTTCATCTTATTCTACAGTACTAAATCCTCGGTACCACACCATTCAATTGCATCACATGTAACTACAGTACAGTAGCATGCTTATCTTTCTCCTTCCTTTTACATAATTGCACTAGGCTTTTAAGTCATGCACACTGAGCTTATAATTTCCTTACTTCTATACTCTCTGTAGCATGCTGATGTTTATTTGTCCTAAATAGTTAAAGATTTGGTTCTACATAAAAATAACAGTTGGCTCAGCTGTCCCTTCAACTCCACCCCTGTTGGTCGTGTCCACCTATAAGTACTTGTTCAAGGGTTACCTTTTACACAAAGGAACTCAATGTTGCTCTGCTGTGAGGTAAGTCATTGATCTGGTTGTTTTAGTGCCTTTTTCTGTTTTCATTAACCCCGAACAAGCTTCCCATGACATTCACCATCCTTTTCAGGTGAGAAGCGTGGTCAGCGGTTATTGTTCTATTTCTACCTTTATTCTGTCACAGTGCAAAGAGCTGCATGTCAGATGAGCTACTTACAACTGATAAATTCACAGAACAGAATAATTCACAGATAACAGCTCCTGCATTAATACCTCAACGCACAGTACATTCTTTTGGGGTTCCTTTGCAGGTTTCTTCGGTACAGTGGGTGAGGTAGAGGGTGTGTATATAAGATTTCAGTGCAAGATAAAAGATTCCCTTTCTAAGGAGATAGGCACCTCTGTTGCAAATGGATTAGATATTTTCACAGCATTGCTGGCTTGTATCTTGATCAGATGTGTGCCTTAAATTAAGGTTTCCAGCTGTATGGCTTCTAGTGCCAGGTTGTGCAAGCACCAAGCCACTCTGTGAACCACCCGGAAGAATACACACCCCAACCCCCCTCTGTGTTTGAAGCCCAGGTTAACTATGTTGGTTTGAAGTTCAAGAAGGTTCAAGTCCTCAGGCCCACAGGCCTCATACAGACTTTAGGTGAAGGCTGATGTATTTTCTGAGTGCTGTAATTTCCTTCTGCCTGAAAAACATTGGAGCGGTTACCTCCTGAACGCCTAAATATGAAGTGGTATTATTTTATCAGAGGTAACTGGAGACCTTCCCTCCTCTATGGATTGTTGCACTGTCTCACAGCAATGGTGGAAAATACTGTACACTCCAAGCAATGTAGCGGTTGGGCAAATGTGAGTGGCTGTGGTTGACCTCTGAAATATGCAGTGTGCTTTTACTGGGACAGATTAGAGAGATTTATTCCGGATACTGAGCTGTTGCTTTACCTGCCTTTTCAGGCATGCCAAGGTTTACTAATATGATGTTGCATTTGCTAGGAAAAGCAAGGGACTTTATAGAAGAGTTACTTAAATTTGTGTGAAAAAGCAAAAACTCAGAGAAGGGATTATTTTCATATCAACAAACCTGGCTATGTCACCAGATAGCAAAGAGTCTAGGGATTGATTGAGTTCCTTTAGCATGCTTGCCTTGCAATAACCATGTGTGTGGAGTGGGATGCAGTGTACCTCCTGCTGCCCAATTACACTCAAAAACATCAAGTCGCATTCACTCTCCCACACACTCATAAACTCTCATTCTCACACACTCACCACAGAAGCCTCTAGGCACATACTTGTTCTCTGTCTTTCTAACACATTTGATTATAGTTTACCTTAGGTGTGCTAAGCGTAAGGTTAGAGTAGACCATATATTTTGAAAGCTATGGTTGTGAGTGCATTGAACATCCCAGCAGAATTGGTTGAAGCGTAACAGTATATAAATTAAGGAATAGCTTATAGGCAAAAACTGGAAACCAACAGATTTAAGGAAAGAAGGGTGAAGCTTGAAGTTATTTATGGTCTGGGTTTTAGACATTGGTAAAAATGGATAGGCTTGAAGGGTTTGCTGGTTTCCATCAGATTTCAAATTCTAAGTGCTGTATATTTGGCTGGTGTTTCCGGAGAAGGATCAGACTCCTGGTTCCTCATGCACGGCAAAAGGCCAGGGATCCAAATATAACACTCCTCCCAGCCAGGTCAAAGCACAAATGAAAAGGGAAAGGTGAATTGGCTATGCATATAAATATCCTGATGGGATTGAATTCCACAATCGGAATCCGCCTCTCGTTCTTACTAGTCACTGGTTTTACGGGCCAAGGAGCATACTACCACTCACCGGGGATTTGTAGCCTCTCACCACCTTCTCTGATCAGTGTGCCCAAGTGCACACTTTGTCTCCAAAGTTGAAATCATCAGATATCAATTCACTAATCCTTTCACTTCAATCTTAATCCTATGAACTTCCTATGATTAGGTTTGTCCCCATTGTTCTTTTACTTTTTTTCCCATCACTAAAGATTATACTCCATCTATTGATGGCTCCCTGAAGGCATCAAACTGTGCAAATGTAGTTCTACACATTCCCATATAATCAAGAACATTACCACAGGGTCTCTCTCTCACTCATTCTGTAAAGAAGGCCTAGGCTTCAAGCCCTTTCTACTGAATCTCCAACTTTCCATTACAGTAAAGTGTAATAATACAGTTATATGTCTGTGTTGGACACAATGCCACGCTCCATTGGTTTGACTTCGTATTCTGATTGGCTCATGGGACTAATCCTGCAACTTTCTGGACACATCTGCAGTTTCTTTGATACAGGCTCACAGTTTATGGTGATTTTTTTTTTTTAACTCTTGGCTTCCTTTGACGCCCTAAACCACACTGTGTTACATGGAAGGCTGCTTTGAGGAGTGTGGGGCAAGAGTACATTCCTGGCTTGGCTCCAGTCTTTCTTGGCAGGCAAGAGAGCCTGTTTCTTTCAAGATGGCTCGAGTTAACCTTGGATCACTTGATCCAGTGGCTTTCTGCTCTTTAGTTTTGCTGGGTGAGGTTTGATGTGCATTCTCACATGTAAAGATACCCAACTGTCTTAATGATTACCAACCACTCTAGTTCTAAACAAAATGATGCCACCTTCTACAGGATTCATAATTACGTGCATTTTAACTGGATTTGAACTCCGCTGTCACAAAAATATGACATTGTTTAGTATTAGATGTATGGTAATCCACACCTTCCCTGTTCTCCTTACTTTCTTGCTTCCATCTCATATTATTAATCAAAGCTAAAAGCACTGGTTTCTCTCTTGATCATCTTTTGTTGTTACCCGCATTTGTAACCACTGAGTTGACAGGTTTGTTTTTCACTTTTTTTCCTTGTTCGAAAAAGTAAACAGCTGAATAACCCTGGAATTTCTTTTCACGAGAGGAGTTACCTTTTCCTGATTAGTTCAATGCAGTGGCCTCATTGATGAGCTGCCTAAGCACAGTATTTCTGGACTGTACATTTTCTTGAATGTTCCTGTCTTCTCTGTCATTGGGACATGTTTTTTTCCCTAATACATAAAGGATTCAGGTCGCTGCCTGCACGTTTACATTTGCAAAATGTAAAATTACTATCATGCCTATTTCTGATTGTCTTGGGAGGCGAAGATCTTGTGCCTGTGCCCAGCCCAGGAAAGGGCGTGTGTCCCTGCTTGCATCTTCTTTGACATTTTCTGGGGAAAATGATCTATGATGAAGAGAGAGGATTATGTCATCTGGCACTTTAGAGTGGAGTCTGTGCAGATTAACTGGCACGGATGTGAGGAAAGGAAGGGGGGAGTGTGCATGTGTTTCTTTGTGTGTCTGTTTTACTGGTGTACCTGTTGTTTCTTGATTTCTCAACCATGGAACACTCATGCCTATTCCTGGCCCTGGGGAAGGAGATTAGTTGCACATGATCCACTGCTGAACTTTTGCAGTCCCCAAGGACATGTAAGTTCAGCGTCACTATACTTCGTTCCCTGGTGACAAGGTCTCCTACCGTCCAACCACCAAATGATAGTGTTCTTCTTCAGAGTACTCCTCGCATAAGCTATTGCTTGTCCTAGCTCATGGACTATTGGTTCACCGGCTATATCCCTTCCTTGTTTGGTTTAGGGAGCCAGGGGCTGCAGTGGGTCACGCTTCAGTTTCACAGCAGATTGGAGTGATCTTCATTTACTGGTATCAGGCCTTTGAGAACTGAACCTGAATTGCTCCCTTCCCAGTAGGCGTGCAGCGACACAGGAACACCGAGGGTTTGGATATTTCCTACTCCCAGAGGACCGATTGCTCTCCCCTCTCCTGTATACTGATACACCCAACAGCATCAAAGGAGGTGATGCTGTGTGGAAAGTGTTAGCACGAGCCCCGGTCAAAATGTGGACTTTATATACTTGCTGGAGGACAACTAAGGCGAGATTACAGTTGCTACTGATGCAGCGCGTACAATAAAAACTATTCTCCTCCTAGGTTACTTATAGGTCATCCAGGGGCAAACTATATTTCCCATATCCACATGACGATGGGGCCCATAAACATCGTCTAACACACACGCACACTCCTGGATTTCCTTTACACCTTTGTGAAATTCTGTACTCCTAGGAGAAACATGAGAACTAAATGGAGAACACCATTTTATGTACCGCTGGAAGAGCCAGGATATCTTATTACCTTATTTTGTCCCTTTCTTTTAGTTATTTCTTAAGATATTCCTGCTTATTGTTTGTCGATGAATCATTCATTTAAGAAATTAGTTCATAGTGATTAAGACCAGCTGAATCACAATAACCAATTACTTATGTCACAATCATTTAGGAAAATAACCACTGAGTCATTTTGTGTTTAAAGAATTTTAAATTTTATATAATTTAAAAAGCATGAAAAGAATTTTAATACTTTATTCAATTATTCATTCTTAAATTCACAATTTTATTAAGCATAATCAATTTATTGCAGAAAGGAAATTTTGTCATGAAGCCAAAACCCTAATTACCTGCCTAGCTTCCTAATTTAGCCTAATGATTTCTAACCTAAGTTAGGAATTAGAAATAGCCTGATTCTCATACTCAACTGTAAAATAAAGACAGCAACAGCAACTTCAGCTCGTCAGCATCAGCTACCTGCAACCCGTCTCCTCTAACAGTCTTTCAGCATCTCCCGCTCAGTAAGGGATCGATCAGGACCACCCAGCACTGGAAGCCACCAACACGACTCTTCAACTCCTCTCCTGACTGTGACTGCAACCACGACTGACATCAACTCCCCTCCCACTAAGAGTAGGCCCTCTTATACCCTAATTCTAACTTTGCTAACTAACTGTTGCAACATTAATATCACGCTTTTCTTTCATTGGTCCATGCATGTCAGCTTATTCATTCTTTAATCAAGTTCTCTTGGATTCAAGGGTCCTTGGATCATTTCCTTTCCCATACGCTTAAACATTTCCATCCGATTCGATCAGTTCATTTGTAGCTTCTTTCGACACATTCGAGAACTCCGCAGTCATTGTCCTTTCTCTTAGACTTGTTTCCCACGGGCTCTCTGCTGATCATCATGGCACACTATCAGTTCAATTAGGTCACACCAGCCTTGACCATTTCTTGCATCCTAGCTCTCTCAGAAACATCACGAGGTTCCGGATTTCTCCAATTTCATCCCGTATCACGTGTCCCCTTGCGCCTGCGCACATCTTCCCACTGGCGGCCATTTTATATCGCCACTCGGTTATACTTTTAGAAGCACTAATTTGAGGTAAACAAAACATAATTAAAATAGAGAAAAATATCCCTTCCGTTTCCCTCCCGTCTACGTACCCCAATTAGTTGTTACCTAGCAGAAAGCAACATTTAAGCTGTTCCTTACTTACCATCACTATTGTTTTTGCAACGACACATTTTTATTTCTATGAAGCAGGAACATGCATTTATTTTTACTTAGTACGCTTTTTTTATTTTTACGTTATAATTAGACACACGGACATTCATTAATAGATTATTTAGCACATACATCGGCATATTACCATTCCCACACATACTGTGTTGATTAATACATTTAAACGAACATTTTATTTAATTAATTATAAAATTTGTTAGGGGTTAAATTTTTTATTTTCCCTGCTCCATCACTACTCCTGCATTACAGTCAGCCACAAGCATGGTGAGTTTTCTATTCCATTGAATCTATCTATGGGAGTTCTTATTGTAGTCTTGAAGTCATCATCTGTCTCTGCCTCTGGAAAGGGATGTCTGAAGAGGTAGCTTGTTCTGTACTTTGCCTTGTAATATCTGGAATGTGATTCCAACAGAAATACAATTTGAGCATCTTTATGTTTCTTCAATGGGTGTGGCACTTTTATAGTGAAGGCATACGTCATGAAGTGTACAAGATTTACCATATTGTGCTAAACAAAGAATTTTCTTACGATCGTAAAAAATATATATTTTTATTCTTTTAAGGTTAGAGAGGCGAAGATATGCATTTCCTTTTATTACTTTCAACTCAACAGCCATTATAAAGAACTTTACACCAAAGCTATGCTTCCCAAAATAAGGAAGTCAAAAGTAAAATTAAGAAAAACACATGACTAAAAGTGGCCAATTGTGTATCAATAGTCCCATCAAAATCCTTGCAAAGATCCATATCAACCTCTTTCTTTGTAGCAAATTACCGATGTTGCACCTTCCACCAATCCGTCTGCGCTACTCCTGTTTACACTCCGGTCCTGCACAAGAAGATATCAAAATTTAATTATGAAGATACTATCCATCCGTATCAAAGTAATAACTTCCTATCAGGAAAGATGCACTCAAAGTACATTAAATAATAAATTGACAATTTCAACAACGAGTATCAGTTAGCTTGCATTTCCATGGCAAGGAGGTCAAATTGACATTAAAGTATTGCAGTCAACGAGAGGGAAACTTTTCCTTAGCAGAATTTAAACTGTCCTTCCTAATAGCTACGAAATGTTCTATTCTGTGTCAGGGCTGGAGGCGAGGATTATGCTATTTTAAAGCTTACCCACTGCCATTGATGCTGTCTCTGGCACAGGTTTAAAAATTAACCTGCTTGAATATAGTCTGAAGACCAATCTGAGGTTCTCCTGATATCCTCCTACCTACATTTGAGTCAAAATGCCATCACCCCACTAGCCAAGTGTGATCTAAAAAGTGCTGTATCTGTACAGGCCTCATGAAATATTCAGTGAATCTACTGTACAAGAGAAGGAGAGGACACCACACTAAATTGTCATATGCCCCTGGATCTAATCTCTGTGGTCATGTCCTAATCACATTTAGGATTATGAGAAAAAATTAGAGAAAACACGACTTGAGGGTTGCATTTTGTCCTTTTAGAAATGATAAACATGACCCTTTCAGGGGAAAAAATTCTACCAGACAAAGCCAACCCTCTGACATCTGAAACAAATGTGCTGGAAATCAAATACAGAAGCTTACTTAAAAATTCAGAGCTCTCCAACTGCAGCTGCCCAGCTATTGGAGAGGTGCAAACCCCTTTTGATGTTCCACATGTGGGAGTACACTGGCTCTTGTGGGAAGGGCATCCTTATACCCTTCAAAGTTTTAAAAATCACAGAGTGTCCCCCAGCAAGTAAACCATCTACCTTTAATGACCCGCAGAAAAAGCTGAATGAAAAGAATCAACTATTCTATAATTCAGTCTTTCCTCCGCCAGTTCTGCAAAATTGCTTACAATATCCGCATTGTCCATCATGCAGAATGATCGCTTTTTGATTCAATCCCAATAGAACTTCAGGATCTATGATAGCATCCTTGACACATTCAGCCATGTCCGTTATGTTTGGTATATGGCCCCTAAGATCCAACAGTTTTCATTGCATGAAGATCAGTCGCCATAAATACCTGTTTTAGGGTATTTTGTTAATTTACCTAGGAATGTTGCCATCTTTGATCCAGATTGGGGGTCTGTAATAACCCGCCGTCCCCTGAGGGCCTAGGGCTCTCCGCTATTAGGTGGTTGCGCACTTCCTTATTCATCCATTTTCTAATCCTGTTCTGTGTGTGGAGGACCACTTTCTCACAAGGAATCCATTGACATGACCTCAGGAGATGAAGAATGTCCTGGTTGAAAAGACCCTCTTGTTTTTGTGCTGGTGCTGTGGCCACCAGTCTTGACCTTCTCAAAACCTACTTTATATTCACTTAAGGGCACATCTTCCTCATAATCTACATCCTACATGCTGATGTTAGGAGGTCCAGTATTAAATCGAATATGATGGGGAAAAAGGGCAGAACCTTGTTGAGTAGCACTGTACATGGATGTTTAATATAATGACAGGTGAGAGGGAGAAGAATGTGAAGTGATGGATGCAAGCTGTATTAGGCTGCATGTGTATTAGTTTAGCAGGGTGAGTACTTAGTGCAAATGTTGTCTGGTTATCCTGTGCTTAACAGTGCTTTAATCACACTGTCCAGGGGTTCGATAACTTTAGGTATTCCCTTGCAACAGAGTGAGTTATAGAGGAAGCTGAAACTGCCTGAGACAAACTGGATAGGAGTATGTACGATGTGAGTCTGTGCTTGGAAAGGTATTTGTCCGGCTGAGGTAGTATGGAAATCTGCAGGTGCCTAGAGTTGCAGTGGAATCTATGAGCACGCAGCACACTCAACATGTGTATCAATGAGTTCCATGTAAGGCTCAAGTGCAACTAAAAGATGGTCATGATTATACCATTCCTGAGCAACCGGCAGTTGTAAACTGTGAAGAGCTTGACCCCATCACCTCTGAATGGACAGTTGAGGCCTGGACTTTTCAGCTGCGTACACAGTGTGGGGGAAAACCGGAAAGAAATATGTGAGTGGGTAAGATGTTGGAACCACCAATATGATTGGCGGCCCTGTGGGGTGGATAATTTAATCTGGGGTAGCTGTTTATCTAGGCTGTAAGGGTTGGTAGCTCCATATGGACTTGTGGCGGACAGGTATAAAGCCTTGATGCCTTTGTCCAAAGACTTCTTTCATAATTGTTTACAGTTTTGCATAGTGCATCCCATCCTAATGAAGGCGAGAGAGTACTGAAGATAGGATGCAAGTCATGTGGCAGTTAAAATAGCCACAAGACAGGCTATAAAACAGATGTAGCACTGGTAGTTTTTATAAAGTGCTGGATCACAAGGCAAATTTGACAGTTGTAATGAAAATCTTATTTGGACATTAAGTATAGAAAGTGGGGTCTGAACCACAATATCCATGACAGTTGTGAAAAGAGGGCTAGTTGAGGTGTGTTGGGCGTACTGTGTGAAGGGGTCCAAAAGAGTGGGTTTCAACAGAAGTAAATGACAAGAAGCAGTGTTTACAGGATATCAAGTAGAAGAGCAGGGGTAGTAATATGAGAGGGAATAGTGGAAATCCTTTGGTCTAGGTAACAGTGAATCAGAAGAAGAAATGCAGCAGAAATTCATAATTACGTGGGTGCCTCACACTGGGTGCGTAGATAACTCATGAGTACATGATGGAAAAGGAAGAGGGCTTTCTTAAGAATTTGTGCCAAAGTGAGGCTTTCTGTACCTGGAATGCTACCAGTTGAGCTTTCAGGATTTGATGGCGGTAGGCAAGAGTCTAGTCATGGCAGAATTGTCTAAGATGGTCAAAGAAGTACCAATGGCGTAACAAAGACCCCTGCAGGCCCCCACAGTTCGGGGGGGAAGGGGCCCTCAGCACAGTACCCTGGCTGGAGACCTCCTGCGTGAGTACAGAGGGGGCCCTTCATGTACTTTGCATGGGGGCCCCCTCAAGTTCCGTTACGCCAGTGATAAGTACACTTGTAGAGGAAGGAGTGAGGAGCAATTTAGGGGTTGTGTCGGAAAGAGTGAGGAGGCAGTGAGGGCGTGAAAAATAATGCAAAGCATTAGACCATCCGTGTAAGTGGAACAAGCACATACTGGAGCACAGGGGAGACTGAGAAAAGTCTGCATTTAATATGGAAATACGATAGGCGCGTGCCCTCAAGAAAAGAAAGCAAAGCGAGACAGTGGACTGACGGCTAATAAGGAAAGGCATTAGGCTATTATCATATGGAAAAGAGTAGGTAGATATGAACCAGGATATAAGGGAGAGTAGGCAGACATTGGTGATTAAGCCAAAAGTACTTCTGGAATCCATCTTCAGGGTGGAGGAAGAGAGAGTAAAGAGGATAACTAAAATAGGCCGCGTGAATGTAGGAGTAGAACAGGACGTAGTCAGGTTATAGAGAGGGAAGGAATTGTGGAGGTGCGCAGGTCTCTTGGGTAGGGGCCGAGCACCACACTTTACAAAGACATGCCGGACACAGATATGCTCACAGTGGGTGTGATCATGAGTGTCCCACAGCCCCTTTATTAATACTTTAGCCGAGCCTGCCTCTGAGGTGCTTTTTGCGTAGCCATCAACTCCCGTAGAGGCCGGGTAGCACTCTGCATCCCTCTTCAAGTCAGTTCACAGAGGTAACCTTCAGTCGGATGGACTCACCAACCTCCTCCAGGTTCCATACAGAGTGTCTGAGGATTCTGCTTGGTTCAGGATGAGGCCGCAGGTTGTACAGCGGTGACGTCCTTGGGCTGCACGCCTGAGTGCATCAATGGTTCTAGGCCGGGTCGACTCAGGACTGGTTACAGCCCCTCATCGGGGAGGCGTGGTTGGGGTACTGTTAGCTCACTCATGACTGTTCATACCTAATGCCACCAGGCTAGATAACGTGTTGTCAGGGTAATCACTACTTTCTCTCTCTTCTCGGTCCCAGCTGATGTGGTGGATCAAGACTCTCTATGCCACTGGTTGCCTTGAGCCAGGACACATTCCTGGTCATGCTGCGGTGACCATCGTCTCTTGAATTTGAAGCCAGGGTTCTCTCTGGAATGAGGTCGGGAACTTGTTGCCGGGATGACGGTCCTTGATGAACCCTAGGTCCCCCACTCGAAGCATTAGTGTTGCGGCCCTCCTTTCTTTAGTGGCTTTTTCAATGGTCTCCCTGTGTTTTCCTTGCACAGCTTCGACATCCAAAGCAGCCGGGCGTCAGCAACGGCTGCCGGGGATGTTGTCACGGGTGGTGCCCTTCAGCAGAAGGTCCACCGGGGCGAACCCTGTTGTGCTGTGTGGTGTTTGCCGGTATGCCATCAGAAATCTTTGTAGGCAAACTTCTAGGTCTTCTGCCTGGTTGACCCCCGATCCATAGCATCTTGTTGAGAGTCCTCATAAATTCTCGACCTCCCTATTCACTTTGGGCCATTGCGGCATGACATTCCTGTGCCGCACCCTGAGGTTCTGGAGGTAGCTTCCAAAGTCTTGGCCTTGGAACGGGGGAGCCATTGTCCATTCTTACCTCTTCAGGTAGTCTGAACAGGACGAATGTCTTACCCATTACTGGCTTCAATGATTGGGACATCGTGGAATGTGTTAACCAGACCACTAGATACGTGGAGTGATCGTCCTTGATGATGACAGTAGACCTCCCGTCTGGAAAGCTACCAAAGTCCACACTTGAGTAAGTCAATGGGTGAGTGGGGTAGTCTTTAGTCGCAATGAGGGTGGGCGCCGCTCCTCCGGTGATCTGACAGGTGATGCATTGTCGAATGGTATTGTCCACTAACTCCTCCATCCCAGGGAACCATACTTTCCTACTCAGCCCAGATTTGGTCATGGCTCTCCCTTGGTGTGACATGTCAATCAACGTTTTCAACAGTGCTCTCAGAATAACAATGTGAAGCCCTCTCAGCAGGAGTCCATCCGTGGTGTAGCTTCGTTTGTGGCAGACACACCAAAACTGGGTCAGGGTAGCCTTGTCCGCTGCACACCATCTGTGGGTGCAGTCCAGGAAACGATTCCATGTCCTGCATCGTGGGGCCTCAATTGCCTTTTGTGTGCAAGCATCGGAGTCAGTCGCCGTCCGGATCTCTTCTACTGTCATCGCCACGGGGCAGGCATTCTTTATTTCCAAGCTGAGGATTTCTTCAGAACACTCGTCCTTGATTTCGTACCTCTAATCTGCGGGTGCCATGACGAGAAGTCAGCTGAAATGTGGGCAGTAGGCTGGTATGTGACCTCGAAATCATACCTCTGCAACTGAACAGCCCACCTCTCAATCCTTGGTGGGCGGTTTCGTGACATGTCTGCGAAGAACGAGAACAGTAACTTGTGGTCCATGACGACACAGAACCGCCGTCCGCAGGTAAAGGAACTGGTGGCAGCCCCACTGGATGGCCAGGACTTCCCCCTTCGGTCTGAGCATACCTGGCTTCAGTCCCTGTGAGGGCCCTACTAGCGCAGGCGACTGGGACCCATACCTCTGGTCCTTTTATTGTAGTAGCACAGCTCCTAAACCAACAGGGTGGGCATCAACCACCAGTTCAGTGTTGCGTGGGTATCGTAGTACGCCATGGTTGCATCGCTTATGAGGAACCCCTTCACCTGCAGGAATGCGTCATCCACAGTTGTTCCACTGCCATTTTGGCATCTGCTTTTGTGAGGGCCCATATGGGCTCCGACAGGGTGACCAAGTTCAGGATAAAGTTCCCGCAGTGCGGAGCCAAGCTGAGGAAGCTCTTTACCTCTGCTGCACTCTTCAGCACCAGTGCTCCGCAGATTGCATCCGCTTTCTTTGGGTCTATTTGCAGGATATTCTTGGAGAAGATGTATCTGAAGAATTTGATGGACTGTTCGAAAAAGGAGTACTTTTTCTTGTAAAGCTTGAGACCATGCTCCACGATCTAGGTCAATGTGGCTCGGAGGAGTCTGTGATGGCCATCCAGAGTTCGGGAGTATATCCGGATATCAAAGCTGATATTGACACCAGCTAAGCCAGTTAGTACTTCCCTGATAGTGTTCTGGAAGACCTCAGCTGCTGATGAGATGCCAAATTTTAGGTGCTTGTACCTCCTCAGGCCAAGGTGAGTAGAGAAAGTTGTGTATTAAGGTCCAGCTTCGAAAACTACTGTGCCCTGTTCAAATCAGTTATTATATCGTCCATGGTGGGCCTGAGAAGACATTCACGCAGATTCCCGCGTTTGGGAGGTGCATGTCCACACAGAGGCGGATGGCTCCTGGTTGTCGTGGCTTGGGTGCTTCTACCAATGGGGACACCCACGGGGTAGACCCCGATACTTTCTATAAACGTCACGCTGCTCCAGTTTTAACAATTCTTACTCCACTAGGGTCCTCAAGTGGAAAGGGACTCATTGGTGCTGCAAGGCCACTGGGCAGACTATCTGGTCAATGTGGAGCTTCACATGCATGTCCTTCAGGCGGCCAAGGCTTTGGATGAGGCTTGTAAAGTCCTTTAGAATATGTGCATGGTTGTTGTGAATTTGATGGGCAAAGAATACATGCCCTAGGTCTTGAGCAGTGTGGCAACTGAGTAGAGTGCCTGTTCCTTTCTTGGGGACATGGAAGTGGGTACGTACTCCCCAGTCGCCTCTTACCACTACTTGCTCAATGACTCCAGCTAATAGCAGTAGGCACCTGCTGCCATATGCGAAAACTTGGGATTTCGTGGGCTCTAGCTGAGGGCGAGAGCACAGCCTTTCAAATTGTTGAAAGTCCATAATGTTCACTGATGCCACAGTGTTGATCAGGGCTGATATTGTTACATCATAGCTGTCGTCCGCTTACTTCCTTGGCAGGGTCTCAAAGAGCTTGAAAATTTCCCCACCTCCAAAGTGCAAGAGAAGAGACCTTTTCACTGTGCCATCTGTCTCCCACTTTGTGTGGGAGTAGTTGCTCAGTCGGCCGGTGGTGGCGCCATCGTGGTGCTGCTATTGCTGGGTCGGCCAGGGTGCTGAAGGGAGGCAGCGCTGTCTGGGAGGTGTGGGAGCTCTGACCGTATGGTGGTGGTGAGGGGGCACAGCGTTCTGTTAATCAGCCATGTCGAGCACACGGACAGGGGGGCACTGTACTGGGGGTCCCTTGGGTGTAATAGAGGTGTCTGAGGTAGTGGGTGTGACTTCCCAAGCATGGCAGAGCTCAGATGCAAGTTTGGTGAAGAAGGCCTGCTCAGGACCAAGGATGGCGCTGGATTACCGGCTGCTAGGCCTAATGTAGCAGTAGCAGTGGTTGTAGGCAGCAGGAGCAGTACCCTCAAGAGACCACCAGGTGGCGCATCTTCTCATGATGAGGATTCCAAATGCTACTCACCTCCGACAGGCAGCAAGACGGCTCCCTTAGTCCACAAACATCCTTGGCCAGACAGTGGGTGAGCACTTTGCTATAAAGCGGGGGCAGCCAGTGGCAAGCAGACCTTCCCCGCAGCCATGTCACTGCCAGGAGCTAGTGCCGATCAGGATGACACTTGGGAGGCAGGTGGCAGTGACGTGGCAGCAGCTGGGAGGCAGGTGGGTCCAGAGAGCTGAGGCCGCAGTCACCCGCAGCGGGGATGTCACCGAAACAATTCAAGAATGCAGGGCAGGAACCCGCCCTTGTCGCCAATGTGGAGGTGCGCAGGCCCCTTGGGCACGGGCTGAGGACCATACTTTACGAAGACACATCGCACACAGATATGCTCGCAGTGGGTGTGGCCATAATTGGTCCACAGCCCCTTTATTAATACCCTTCGGTCGAGCTCGGACTCCAAGCTAGTATTGCATAGTCATCAAGCCACGTAGAGGCTGGGTGGCACTCTACAGGAATGAGAGGTGGGGTTAAGTTGAGTGTAGGTGTGCACAGGGCAATCTCATGGTCATGATGGGCAGTGGGCAATAAGTTTGTCTTGTGAAGGAGGGATCTGTTGAAAAGTAACAAGTTGAGCTCTTTTGGAATGTAATGGGGATCCTGACATCCTGAACTGAGTGCATGTACCATGTCCCAGTTAGCAAGTACAAAAAGAACAATTGATGGACAGAATGCAGAACAATGTCATACATTCACCCCAGTACAGAGATCTGGGCCTAAATCCATCGTTTTTTTGCTCCCCATGCCATTCCAGTTTGAACCCAGCCATATGCAAATCAGTCTTTACCCTGCGCCCAATGGGAACAGTCCAGCCCAAACGCCCGTTAGCAAGTAAGCAGTGAGGGAGGGAATTATTCAGGGTGTCCACTGGTCCTTGCCCAGAAGTCTCCCTACCGATACCTACCTCTGGGCTGAGCCCCACTGCTCCAGTTTTAAGAGGATTCCACAGATGCTGCTTTTACTCCTTCGCTTCTGAGACCGACATCTTGAGTTTTTCTCAGACGAGAAAATAAGAGAGCTGTATCTACTGAGAGCTGGTCATGTACAAAACTCACCTGTCTAACTGAGTGCCATATGCTGTCATTCATTCCTCCTACATTTTTATTTTATCGAGCGTATATCGACACAATACAACAGACTTATAATTCACGATAATTATTGACCTTATCGCATTGTTTTCCAAATAAATAACCGCTCTCTACTTATGATTGCAATATAAGTTAAAATTGCAAGTGTTGGAAAACATTTTTAACAGAGGAGATAGTGCACCCGCCCTAAAACCAAGTGACTGAAAAGAGAAGCACTTTAATGTTTAAAGTGGAGAGGTGTGGTGCAGCGGCCAGGGCAGCTGACTTCGGAGCACAGCATATCTGTGTGCGATGTGTCTTCGTAAAGTATGGTCCTCGATCCACGGCTGCGGCGGCAGCTCAGCACCATGTGACTCTGGGCAATAGCTCACTTAATTTCCACGACGGCCCCCAGCGCCTTGAGACCCGTAAGGGTGAGTAGCTGCGCTATATAAAAACGGACTTACTTACTTAATGTTGAACAACATCCTTCAGGCGGGCGGCGGTGTAATGCAATCAGAAGCGTTAACACGGGGTTTAATGCGTTGCTGCTTTTAGCGCGCGGCTGCAGTTTCAGAGTTCTTCTGTGGAGAGCCCTTCATCCCTTAAAAGACCACCCTCGGAAGAGCAGATGACGCCATTGATGCAATCAGGCACTCTAATGCCCTAATGCATCCCGATTAATCTCTTGCTTGGTTTTCCAGCATACCGCATCTTTTGCTGTGTGTATTTGCATCTGACTATAAAAAATTTCATTAATTATATACCTTCATCCATTTCTGGATTTACCGCACCCAGCATTTATCTTTTTGGATTTTTTATGTCCATGATTAGAACGATGAAAGGAGAATTACAAATCCCACCAACCAATGTGTTGGTGGGTAAAATACTAGGACTGAATGATGGCAACCCTTGTGATACGGCGTCTGTTGCCACGTGACACCTTTCCTATATGTTTGGGTGACCAGATAACTCCATGAAACTAGACCACTGCTCTTTCGGTTCTGTCGTTCCGTTTAAGAAATTATGCTGACTTGAAGTTGTTTCAGTTGAAGGACTCCTGATAATGTTGATTTATGTCTATTATTTTGTGTACACTCACTATAGAATTCAGTTGCTTCTAGGAGCTTCTGAGGGAGGCAAGCCTGATGGCTTGGGGGTTTAATAAGGAATAAGTTGTAGACTGCACGGGCAGTATCCCTGAGATATGGCCCAATGTTGCCTACTGTGTCCGTCAAATGTTGCCCGCTTCGATTTTCAGGACATGAAGCCTACTTTAGTCTCTTCTGTCTCTAATTGCATTTACTTGCTGAAAACAACCCCGCCCGGTTCTCAAAAGGCTCATTTAGGAGCCGTAATGTGTGGTCTGCTGGCTAAGAAACCATTTGAACAAGCACTTACTTAGAGCTCCTTTGGCTTGCGATCACTCACTTATGTTTTTTGTGTGGGCCATGCGGATGGATTTAGGGGTCTTGGCATTTCTAACGGTACATCAGCAACTTGTTTATCTTAGAGAGATTTCTGCTGCCATTAAGTGGGCAAGGAGACATGCTCACGTGTTTTCTGTTCCCGGAACGAGGCTTTATGAGGTACCAGGGGGGAAAACAAGCATTGGCAAAGCCAGTAGGTCTCAGCAATATGCTGTGCAGCATTTCGAAAAGCACAATGACACATCTGGCTATGTCATTTTTTAGGTGTATGTTGTGGCTCAGCAAGCAGGTTATGGGCTCTTGTGCAACAAAGGAAATTAGCCCCTTGGGTGATGTTTGAATTATATATATTTTTATATATCCAAGCGTGTGGACGGGGAACAGGCGGGGTAGGAAGAAACCTGGAGTGGGTGGGAGTAGGGAGACAGCAGCATATGAGGGAGAAGCAACATGGAGGGTGGGGTAGAAGCACAGGGGGGAGACTGCAAAACTGAACAAGGTGGAGTTTGGCAAGGGAAAGAACATGAGACAGAGCTTTCAGCACACAAGGGAATCAGTGGTGTGAGGGAAAGAGCTGGAAAACACATGCACTTTCATGGAGTGCTGAGGCAAAAAGAAAAATGTAGTTCCTTCAGGGGCGGTTCCTCTATAGGAGCAATGGGGGCCCTGCTGTTTTTGTTGTCCTCTCTAGCCGCCAGAGTGCCCCACTTTTGCCCTGTATTAAATAAATAAATAAATATAATTACAAGTTTTTTTTTTTTGAGCCGCAGCATTGTTTTTTTCAGCCGCAGGCGGGGTTGCAGGATCGGATGAGTGACTGAGATAGAGCATGAGGAGTGGGATTTATGATTGACGTCAGCAAGGCATGATTGCAATGCAGACTCAGGCTTACATGGGTCGTCAACACATACACTGTCAAAGTGCGCATTTCTACAACCAGCCTGACATGCGCACCAGAGACATCTCACCACCAATGCAATAAGTGAGGCGGGGGATCACAGCCGCAGCCCCCGGGCTACTAAGGAGCGCTGGGTTCGTCTGACCAAGCCAATCCTGATGCCGCTCTCATGTTTTGTTTTGTTAACATAACATAACAAGAGCGCAGCATCTGGATTGGCTCACGACATGCGTTAGGCCTCTGGTCTAGTGGTTCTGCACGAGGCAGCAATTGGGTGGGGAGATTCAGGTCCATGGAACAATGGCCAATCACTGCATGGCTTTACTTTGAAGCCATGCAGTGATTGGCCATTTCTGTTTCTTGCTCCGTTCCTCCCTCTTTGTGTGCTGCGCCAGTAACGTCATTATGTACGAGGGAGAGAGTGGTGGGAGACAGACCAGACGAGCTGTAAAACTTTCCAGCTCAGAGCTGCTGACCTGACCCTGCAGGCCAAAAGGCAGCAGTGGCACCAGAGTCAGACACAGAGACACCACCCTGTAAAATGAAAATAAATTAAATACAAATATTTGTGACTATGTTATGTTATGTTAGGAGATTTGTAAAGCGCAACTGTTACCCCAAGGTGTCCTGGCGCTAGTTACAGTCCTCCAAAGAAGCACAGAATAAAAACCAGGATGAGCGATCAGTCAAACAGCCAAGTCTTTAAGGCCCTCCTGAATTCAAGTAAATCCGAGCTATTCCTCAGGTGGAAAGGAAGGTCATTCCATGCCTTGGCCGCACAGACGCTGAAGCTTTTACCTCCCCACCTGGCTTTTTTTGTAGGAGGTACTCTCACCAATTTTGCTCCAAGAGAGCGCAGTGGTCTGTTGGGCACATACCACTGAAACTGCTGCTTCAAATGATCTGGTCCTATGCCTTGTAGAGCCTTATAAACCATGCAGAGTGATTTAAACTGCACTCGTTTCTTGACAGGTAGCCAACGGAGTCTACGGATTTCACCGGAGACAGAAGCAAATTTGGGTATATCTGAAAGCAACGTTCTGCAAAAGTTGGAGTTTATGCACAAAACGCTCCTGAATGTTCAGATATAGACTGTTGCAATAGTCTAGCCTTGACGTAATCAATGAGGTGATCGCCAAGCGCTGGCTGTCCTTTGGCAGGAAAGGCAATATTTTCTTGCATGTCCTTAGGACATAAGACGTGGCGGAAGCCACTGCATTGACTTGAGCCCCAAAATTAAGTTTGTCATCTATTAACACTCCCAAGTTTTTTACTTTCCCAGTGGGAGTTGGGAGAGAACCCATAGCGTCCGGCCACCAGCCTGGGTTCCAGAAACTAGGATCATTTTCAAACAGGACAACTTCCGTCTTGCTTGAGTTAAGCTTAAGACAGTTTTGGGACATCCACCTCCCCACCGCTTCCATGCAGACTTGGAACCGTTTACCTGTTCCAATCTCCTGGCCGGGCAGCAATGACACCACAATTTGTGTGTCGTCGGCATAAGAGGTGAGGCAAAAGCCGAAGGAGTTGATAAGAGGGGCCAGGGAGGACACATACATGTTGAAGAGTGTGGGACTCAAGGATGACCCCTGTGGAACACCGCAAGGCAGACTGAACGGAGTGGCGTAGAATTCACCCAATGAAACAATTTGCGATCTTTCGGAGAGGAAGGAATTAAATAATTTCCAGGCTTTTCCCTGAACTCCGCATTCCCGCAACCGATCCATCAACAAATAGTGATGGACCGTGTCGAAGGCCGCAGAGAGGTCCAACATAATAAAGGCAGCCTTACCACCCCTGTCAAGGGCTACCCTGATCTCATCCGTAGATTTTATAAGTGCGGACTCCGTGCTGTGACCCTCTCTGAAGCCATATTGAGTGGGATCCAAAGCTTGAGTGTCTCGCAAAAAAGTACTCAATTGGGCATTCATTCTTTTCTCCACCATTTTTGCCGGAACAGGGAGACGTGAGATGGGGCGGAAATTATTTGGATCCTTAGGATCCAGACTAGGCTTTTTAAGGAGTGGCAGTATTGAGGCTTTTTTCCAAGCTCTAGGAAAATGCCCCTTTGAGAACAATGCATTGAACAGGGAGGTAAGTGTCAGCACAATAGGTTCAGGGGCCATTTTTAACACTGTGACCGGACACGGGTCATAAGTGGATCCTGATTTAGTGGACATAAGCAGATTATAAGTGTCCAAAGTAGATAATGGAGCAAACTCGTCAAGAGTAGGCTGTAAGTCGGACACTGGCTTATGACCCTTTATTTGGTCCATAGTAACCTTTGTGGTTGGTCCTTTAAATATAGAAAAAATGGACTCGACTTTTTCCAAGAAAAACCTGGCGATTTCGTCACAAAGGCCCTGGCTCATTGAGATGTTTGCTGGGCGAGGGTGGGCTAAACTAGTTACTGTTTTAAACAGCTCTTTGGCCGAATTTTTAGCTAGGTTAATTCGGTTAACAAAGAACTCCTGTTTAGTCTTAAAAAGAAGTTGTTTGTACATCCTAAGGCTTTGATTGTAAATACTTTTTTCTGATTCTTTGTACTCTCTCCTCCAATTTCTCTCCAGCCTTTTACAACATACTTTCTGGTTTTTAAGTTCCTGTGTGTACCAAGGGGCGGAGGGTTGTGCCCTATTAAGAGTAAGTATTTTCTTAGGGGCTAGTTTATTACATGCTGCTTCTAGCCAATTGATGTATAGCGTGGGAGCTTCCTCCACATCTGGGGGCATAGGATGTGCTGTGGCGGTAAGTAATTCTGCTAACTCTGAACCCACGACTTTATTCCATGATCTGGATTCCCTCTGTCTCTTGGGGTGGGGGTGGGGGGGTCTACCAACCGCGCGGGGGTCTTGGATAGCCCATTCAAACAGTACTGCCACGTGGTCTGACCACTCTAAAGGCAGTAGGCCCGTAAATGAGAGAGATGGATTATTAGAGAAGATGCCGTCCAGCGTATGGCCTGCCACATGTGTGGGCCCAATTACTTTTTGTCCAAGCTTGGCACTGTTCATCAGATCTATAAGGGTGACCGTGTCTGGGTCCTTAAGCGCCTCAAGATGAAAATTAAAATCGCCCAGTATAGTATAGGAGTTAGCGCATATCCCCTCTTCCAGTAGATTTCGCAGTGATGTTACAAAGGCATTCCTAGGACCCGGAGGTCTATACAAGAGGGTGCCTTTGATCGTGTGGTGCGAGCCAAAAGAGAGGCTAAAATCCAAAGCCTCGCACGCTGTATTTGAGGCTATATGAAAAGCTGCATTGATTGAATCATGGTAAATTACAGCTAGTCCTCCTCCTTTCCTTTCTGGCCTATTCATAGTATGACAGAGGTATCCAGGGGGTGTAGCTTTTACTAAATCTGGGCCTGAGGCCTCATCTGTCCAAGATTCAGTGATGAATGCCACCTTAATTTATGGATTCTGTACACGTTTTCAGAAATGTGCTTTGACTTAGTCAAGCAGTTTGCATGCTGACGCCAACGAATGCTTAAATATCGTGGGTTTCGAGGCTTTGTGACTCACATCAGTAATGATGAGACCGACTGCGTGACATTGTTGTGGCAAGTCAAAATCGTACAAATAGTATTGTAGCTTGTTTGCGGGAATTTTAATTAATTGTGATAATGTTGTGCTTTTATCTGAGCTATGGTGGATTGTGCGACATGGTCCCTGAAGCATTTCGGACGCTTGTTAAAAAACAAATGTACACCTGCCCTATTACTTGCTGCGTCACACAAGTTCCAAAACTATGGCACAGCCAGGCCGGCACAAACAAGCACTCAAAGTTTGAACAAAGTGGTTAAAGTTTATCTCAGAGACTCCTCGTTGTCCAAAAATGTCAGTTCCCTTGCAAAGAATGAATGCCTCTCAACGTTTCTGTCCAGCTTTTAATCATTCAGACTCTGGAACTTGCTAGCATCTTCCTCATATGGCCCCGCCCAGTGCCACTGCCAAGTGCTCTTTCAGTCTCCTGTGTGTATTTGTCCAGGAGATCCATACACCTGAGAGAAATAGTTAAGGAAATAAAATCTGTGCTCAATTTATGCCGATGGTTGCAGGTAGTGGGCCATGTCTCACATTTTTGGAGACCTGGACTTATCAAGCATCACCAATACCAATAGGTTTGGCCTTGAGCAAGCTGGTGTGATGGGAAAATAAATAGAACAAGCATTTGCAATGCAATAGGTCTCGCATTTACTAGAATTAGAGCTAATGGTGTTGTAAATGACAATGTTTTTTTCCTGTGTGTTTTGGTTTGGAGTGGATGTATATGGTGAGGAGTGCAGTGGTGTGGCACGGACTGGAGTGGAGCAGGATTGTGTGACATTTTGTGCTATGGAGTTGAATCGCATTGTGTGGCGTAGAGTGGTATTGAGTGGGTTGCACAGATAGATGTAGATGTTAGTATTATTAGTGAGGATATAAAGTGAGAATATAAAAACGGTGATTGACCCCTAGGTGCTGAAATTGGTTTTACGAAACGCAGGGCTGGCAGTAAAAGAGGCGCAGTTACTGCCAGCCTTGCTTCTCGTAAGCAACAACTATAAGTACCATAAGGGATTGGTTAGCCATGTTTTTCACACTCCTATGCTTTTAAAAAAAGACACATGAAAATGTTTTTCTTTTTTTTCCCTATGGAAGGGCTGAAGTGTCCATTTTCGCATACATTTTGATTTGCTTTTAACTTCTGTAAAGAGCTAAAAGACAAAAAAAATCACAGAGAATAGTATATCCCCAACATGAGTTTTTAAAAATATCACAGGTCAGAAAAAACACACGTGTGCCAGAAAAATGTCTGTAAAGCATAATAATAATGAAAGTGGCTCCCTCCTGTATTACCAACGGAGTGTGTAACACAGATCATATAGTCCAGTACCATTATTAGGAAAGAGTAAAAGAAAGCCGATCACCAAGTATCGCCACCACGAGTGTATAAACAAATTACAGAGCTTAGTAAAACAAAACATTTAAAGTGTAAAATATAAGGACTGGAATCCACAGTCGCGCCAAAGCAAGTAGGTTAAACAAATCATAAGGAGTAGTAAGACTTTAAGGTGTAGTAAGACCTTTTAAAGTGGAATACAGAAACATTAGAATTCCCAATATGAGCATGTAAAATAAAACACAGGAGCTAGTAAAAACGCCTGTTAATCATAAAAAAACATCACAGGCTCTCTGTGTATCACCAACATGTGTGATAAGCAAAATCACAGAAAAAAAGACCTAAAAGTGATCGCCGCACCAAAGAACTTGCGCCTTAACGTGAGATTTGCTGATGAGTGAGAGATTTTATAGAGATGAATGGACCTGTCTGAGATGTCAGAGAAGGGGAGTTTAGTTTATCATCTCCACAAAAACTGCTCCTAGCAAAGTCAATATATCTTTCCCTTGGTCCCTATCGACATTGCTAACATTGCAAGCTCTGCCATACAGCATTCCTAATGCTGTGCAGCATTGCTTTAAAAAAAAAAAAAAAAATAGGAAAAAGGGTGTACGCAGTTGGCTTTGTAATTTTGCAGGCGCAAGCACCAAGCATGCAAACACCTACAACATGACACAGGCACTTTCAAATAAAAACGTTTTTGCTTGCTGGTTTGAGTTGGACTGGTATTCAAAAAGAAAACTGTAGCACGGGAGGGGAGAACAATAGGTAGTGGGGGTTGTAAGGAGTCATAGACGCTGGTTGTGTAAAACAATATGGGGGCACGGGTGGAGGAAGGAACATAGGGGATGGGTGGAGAACATGGAGAACGAGTAATGTGTGGTTGAGATGCTGCTCTGGACATATTGTGCAGTTGTAGGAAGGGTGGCGATTAGTGTTGTGGGAGGGGTGAAGCGTGCAAGTGAAAGCAGGGGAGAGTAGTGTGCAAATGGAGAGCCCAATAGGAAAAGGGTGGTGATGAAATGTGGCTTAAGGGCTACAGCTGCCGTTTTCGAACTGGGGAACCAGGTTGGAGTGCTGGCGTCTGTTCAACACCCTGTGATTCTGGGCAAGTCACTTAATTTCCCCGTGCCTAAAGCAAAGTAAACGTGCCCTTGTGTAATGTAAGTGTTGCTCTTGTAAAGCACTCCAATAGCTTCCGGTCGAGCTCAGTCTACATATAAAACTGAGAAAAAGAAGTAAACCATGTGAAAACGGACTAAAAACACAGAATAGTTAAACATACAGATATCACTTGCCACGAAACGCCGGCACTCTAGTCAGCTATGCATACCTGTGACTTAGAAGTTGCCTTCAGAAGCATGCCGGAACAGTTGCTCCAACTCTACGATAACAATAAAATACAACTATGATCGCATTTTGGGAACCCACGGACCCCTCGACTCTGACTCACGCGCTGCACTCCTGCTGACAATGACTATTAAGCGGCCGGCGAGGCGCCCTGCACAGCGTGTTTATGTGCAGCAGATGGCTCCTACGGCCAGGCTGGAGTAAATGTGGTCTCTCTGTGCGCCCTTTTTGCAGTGCATTGTTGTTATAACTTTAAGGCAACTGCTCATAGCATGCCTACCTTGGTTGGAGCTGCAGGAAGGGCACTCTGGAGAAGCCCAAATCCCATCAAACTTTCTGGAGGGAGATCTAGCTTCGGTGGCAGGGGTCTCTAAATGCTCAGACTCTCAAGTCAGGACTTCACCAGGAAGTGCTGGTCCGCTTTCCTGGCTGGTGTTTTGGCTCTGGAGCAAATGAGGCTGGAGGAGCAGGAGTGCAGAAGGGGAGGCTCATGCTAGTGGTGAGAGTGGAAAGCTGCATCTAGTCTCTTGTCTCTACCACCTTCACGTTCAGTGTTAACGGGGAGTGGGCAGGGTCTCGGCATCAGCTCTAAAGCATTGTTAATTAAAATGAAACGTGAATGCCGTATGTGTTAACAAAAATGCCGTCAGCGGAGCACGTTTGTTTTAGACCGTAGACAAAGCAATAACCAGTGTATTTCTCCCCAAAAAGTGAAGCGTGTATGCCGAGTGTGATAAAAAAAATATTTGCGGAATTTGCGGAGATCGTTTGATTCCCATCCAAGCCAATTAAAGTAAACAGTGTACACAAAGGAAGCGATCTGCTGAGTGCTAGCCCATGCAAACAAAAACAAGATAAAGACACAAGCTGCGTGTGCATCGCTGCTTGTTCCCTTGTTAATACTCCATGGGGCGGGGCAGGAGCTGTGCCTCTGAAGCGGAATTCACTGCTAATGATAACCAGCTGAAGCAGCGCACGTCGTGCCTGCACGTATACATATTGCAATGAGCAAGCTGAAGGGAAAATAAAGGCGCACAGACGCTATAGTTACCGTGAGGTGTGCTGCCAAAATAGAGCAGCTGAAGCAGCTCATGTCGTGCCTGCACGTAGAGAAACTCATTAAAGAAAAGAGTGCTCACAGACTTAAAAACACGTACCGTGTAACAACCGAAGTAAAGGGGACAGTCGCGATGGGAGGTTACAGTTGAAGACAAGGCGGTACTAAGGAGGGACTAACAAGCCTACTAAGGAATCAGAAGCCAGCATTTATGAAGGACAATAACACAAGCCAATGACAAATATGGGCTGGAAGTGGGCGGGGCCTCTCCTCCATACTCCAGGATAACAAATCTTGCAGGGCAGCGCATGCGCGCTGACTCAGGCTCGACCTAAAAAGGAAATTATGCAGCCATATCAACACAGCGGCCATATGCATGGATTAAAAATTGGAAAAAAAAATATCACTGTGTTCGTTATTCTAGTGATGTTTTTCAAATACAAGACTTTTGGTTGCACCAAGCATGTTATTATAATTGTTTTTGTTATTTTCAAAGGAGAATAACAACGATAAATCACCATCTATCGAAGCACTCAACTTTGGAAGGCAGCTACAATGTCACAAAATCACTTAGTCCCTACCTAACAGCAACATTCAAAAGGAGATAGAAAAATAAAAAAACAATCTAACATTGCTCCCAAAGAACAGACAAAATCAACAGCTGGAATTTAAAGTTTATATAAAAATGTAATAAAGTATAACACAGTTTGAACCAGGTTTGTCACTAAAGAGAAAGGAACAATTTTTAGGTTCACAGATTTTTGCAGTCATTTAGAGTAAAAGGAGCCAATGGGTAGTGTGGGATGAGGTGCTGGGCCACACTGTATGCTCTGGTGGGAGGAAGCAAAATGTTAAATGACCAATTGAAGACCAGTAGATGAATGAAGCTTGCTAGCCAAAAGCCATCTATGAATGTATTTTGTGTATAAATGTTTTGGAAAACACCAGTCTGACGATAAAGTTTAAGCTGTCTCAAAGTCCAGACCTAAAAAGCAGAAATGAAAAAGAACCTGTGAGAATGACATAAAGAAAAAGAACAGTAGTGCAGTGGAGAAAAGGTGCCTGAATTGAAATGAAGGCAATGCAGTCTTTCCACTCAGCAAGTCCTGCCTTTGGCAGCCCTCGTGGAGGGCTCCTAAGAAAAACTGTGGGGCCCACGCTGCTATTTCTTGTATTAAGCACTGAACTAAACTTTCATTTATCAAAATCCTTATCCACATCGAAAAAGGAACAACACATAGTTTTAAGGACATTTTCATTATGTAGTTATATCTGTAAATTGGGTCTCGAAAATAAACTCTGGCCTCGTTTAATGCATTTTGATGAACGGCATCTTCAGGTGGAGTAACATTATCTCAGCTGCATTAGCAAAAACCTCAAAATCAATATTACGTGAAAAAAATAGGCATGTATGCACTGAATGACAGCAGGCTCTTGCTCCCTGAAAGACAGCGCTTAAAGCAATGAAAATGTTACCGCAATCCGAACTTTAAATCAATATCTATTTAAATGACTCCTTTGTTTTGAGATTAATGTAAATTCACAGGTTAAACCATTTGGGCCGAGAACCTTCTTTGAATAGATGTCTGTAGTTAATATGCATTTAGGGCGTTTTGTAAAAGACATGTTATCCACACCCAATCAGGCATGTGTGTAGCAGCATAGGTGACTTCCTGTATGGGGCTAATGGTGTCAGGAAGCTGGTGTTTTCCATTCAATTTGAGGGGTTGGTGTGTCTGTGGAAAGTGTTTGAGGAGATAATTTTTGTATAGATGGCAGTGTTTAATGTATAACACTCCAAAGTAAATGTTAGAATACAACTTTGCAGATACCTTAGAAGGAGGGCCTAGTCACTTACATGCATCATCCAGCTAAAAATATAATATTATGATAATTCCCAATTTTAATACTTCAAATCTCCCCTCCACACATTTTGCTTGCTCTCTTTAGAGAAGGATTTTAGATAGCATTCAGTTCCACTCCTTTCACGTAACTTGCTAACTGTAGAATGTATTTGACCCACAATAGTCACTCTAAGTGAGGGTACACGCAGAGTACTTCACTTGTGCAATAACCCACAAATCTATCACACCTATCTCAGTTCTCAGCACTGAAGCTGAATTCATAGGAGATTACAATCCTATTGAGACATCGTTGCTGGAGCGTGGCCCAGGTCAACAAAGATGGCTGCTCCTTTCCCAAGCTCTCTGTCCCTGAATCTTTGAACTCCATTTCATTCATAACAGGGGCTCTGCCGTAAGTTGCAAAGAAACAAAGCTTCTTGTATTTGCCAGTCCATTCTCACTGATTGAGTCGGGTATGACACAGGCGACGCAGAAGGAGCAAATCCATCCATTTGAGATGATTGTCAGCACACTGGCCTAGGTTCTTGCACGCTAAATGGAACCCACTGCTGCCACTTGCTTTAGTGTGTGCGCTGCCTTGGAGCTCCATCACTGCAGTGCCCACTCCTGTGATGTCGTCAGATTCTCTTTTCAAAAACTCAGTGACCAAAAATAGAGTACTGGGGTAAGCCCCAAGGTCTTAATTCTATTCCAACAATAACTGGCATATGCATGTAGTCTGTCTCCTCCCTCCAGATGTTGTATTCATCTTAGGGTGTCCATAAACGGGCTTTCCAGTATCATGTCCTTATATAGGCACAATTCGCCCTGCCCTTATATAGGCATAAAATCCCAGCCCTTATATAGGCATTAAACCGTGCACTCCAAATACAGGCATGGTCTTTGACATCCGTCCACCCTAACGTCACAACGAGTTCATGAAGAACAGACCCTTAGGCTGCAGGAGTTTCCCTAGCCCAAGACTATTGATTTCTTCAAGGACTCATATATTATGCATGAACCATTATTCCTTAGGGGTTCATTCATGACGTCTTTCGCTGTCCGACTCACGTCAATACTAACATTCTTAGGTACTCTCAGGTATAAATATACCTTCCCTAGCCCTTGTAAACTAGAGGAGACCTCGACTTCAGAGGAGCCCGTTTCCCGGCCTGACGCACTGAGAAGACGCTGTCATCCCTGCACGCAGAGAGTCCAGCTTCCAGTGATCTGACTTCCCTTGCGGGGTGTTGGAGTTCGAGTCTGGCAAAGAGATTCCTACCTCTCTCATTCTTCAGGTATGGAGCTGATAAGAACCTAGAGGGACTCTTGGCATACTAGGCATACTAGGCTTAACATACTCTTAGTATACCTTGTAAGGAATACTTCACCTACTTCATACCTCTCCCTACACCTAGGTTAGGTTAGGTACATTGGGGTAGAACTAGATTAGAAACGCATCGTATGAGTACTCGCATTTTTAGTCTGTGTTATTTATGTAAAGGCATATGTACTAAAAGATAATGCTATCGCAGTATTATTTATTTCTACTGCTCACACTGTACATTATTTATCTTGCATACTGTCTTGTGATCGTAACAGCACATTTTACTTACACCAGAAACAAGACTGTTCAATAAATCTTTTATTGAAACGCCCGTCTATTTCTTTCTGTGTAACTTGGAGAAAACTAAGCATGCACGATTGAGCTGAGTGAAATAGTTATCTATTGTTTCCACAACTCTGGGACACGTTCTGATTCTAAAGGGAAACAAAGTGGTCATGTTTTGCGGCTGCCAGAAACTACTCCCTTCTTGTTATCCAAGGAGTTTCTAGTGGCCTCTGAGCAAGCTGGCACAAGTAATTAAGTTTAATATACTCGATAGGGACATACTGACCGTAGTCCTATGTCAAACCTATAGGATATATTATTCCAATGCGCAGAGCCTATTAGGGAAATAGGAGCTACACTACATGGCGCCCAACGGTTTGGTAAGGCGGTAATTCAACGTTAGATACTGAGTAACTCAGCCGTGCTTTTTCTCTCAAGAAACCCCTACCCATATACTCCAAAAGACGTCTGGAGTGGGCAGGGTTAAGTATCCACCACGGCTACATAGGGAAACACCCTATATATTAGCTGTTTGGTTTGCTCAACGTTGAAGGATACAGTGTTCCAAAATATTGTGCACCTAATCTTTGTTTCCTTGAAACTTGTTCTACATTTTTCAAAAAACAAAAATGCCTGGCTCCGACAATGAAGCCGGAAACGGTGGAGCTGCGGCTGATCCAGCCCAAGCAGCAGTTTTTAACATTACAGGTTTAAATGAAACCGAGGAGGGAGTCATAAACATCGCTCCAAACTTAAGAAGAGCCATCACTCTAAAACTTGTAAAACATGGCCTATCACCAAGAGGAGGTAGAGCAGTTTTCGTGATAGAGGCACATGAATCCTTTCAGACAGAGGTAATATTTCCTGAATCCAATTCAGTAACACACATGTTTCACTTCTACAAAGAAGATGATCCACCAGAGGAATACATTCCTTTCGAGGATATTGAAATACCATTAACATACCAGGAGCATCAGCTCTGGTTCAAAGGCGCCCTAAAACATCACAAAAACATTACTAGGCTCGGTCCACTAGGTAGACCAGGAGCAACATGGCCGATTCTAGCCGGCTACACACCTCATCCTGACATTGAAGAGATGTCAGACAAGGATTTACTTACTCAACTCACAGAGTTCATAAAAATCTACAGACAATTGGTCCAATATGTCATGCGGACTTTCACAGTCCAGCAACCATTAACAATTCCAAATCAAACTCCTCACCAGGGGAATACACAAAAAATTACACCACAGACTCTATATGCAGTCAAGGGTAAAATGCCCACAAAACGTGAGCAAATTCCATTCTGGATAGCTCAAAGAATTACTCAAATCGAAGCAGTATTTCCAAATACTAGCCCGTATGAGAAACACAGAATACTGACAATCAGTTTACCAATGGGGATCACACCACAACTGGAAGACTGCACCACTTGGGGCTCAGTCTTTGCTGTCATCTATACCAAAACACATGGCATTCCGTCAATTGCGGTAATACCAGATGTCCTGAAACAAATTCAAAACGAATACGGGGCAGAGCCTGCTCTAAATTTAGGTATGAAATTACTGAAAAATTTCGACCAGGTCTCAACAATAATATTATCTAATATTAAAGGGGAGGCAGCAGCAGTGGCGATCCGCCAAAAATTAAGGGAATTTGATGTTACAGAACATCAAACTGAGCTACCCAGAATAATTGAACAATCTTATGCAGAATTAGGCAGAGATAGTTTGGGTGGAAGACCAGTTAAGCCGAAGCTATCTGAAAGTCCTGAGAAGGACTCAATTAAACAAACTCCTACATCTTCTAAAAAGAAGTGGGAAACTACTAAACAAAATTCAAATGAGAAACGTTCTCAATCCCGAGGTAAGTCTCCTCAAAAGGAGCCCTCTGAAAGGAGGTATAACCTCCGGAATAGGGATAATTTGAGAAAACCTGACAGGTATCAAGATACTGATACACGTTCCTCTCGTCCCTTTCAGATCTCATCACAGACTTCGGAAAGAAGAGGACGATCGGAACATAGAGAAGAACGAGTGAAATCGAAAGACGACAAACACGCTCCAAAAACTAAAGCAAAACCTCAATTCTCCAAAAAGAAAGTAGCAGGTCTAAAGATCAGACATGCCGAGAATACTGAGAACACAACTCAAGAACGGAGAATGGGCTCAGACAATGCTGGACAGTGCAGCAGAAGTCACAATAGCTCGCCAGAACATGAAGGAACTTCTGGAGATAGTGGACTTGAATGAGTACATTACAGTTGAGACTGTAGACACCAGGGTTAGTACTCCACAAAAGTTATATGAAATAACTCTCCGGATGGAGGGAGACAAACCTAGACAGGTGAAAGCACTTTTTTGGGAAAGACTATCAAAGGGCTATGACATACTTCTAGCAGAAAAGGACTGGCCACCACAATTTGTCAGGGAGTGCCCACATGGCGAGGACATTATTATGCCTGCTTTCTCCAACCATATTCCAATTCACCTAAAATATACATATGCCAGGAAATGGGCAGTGGCCCAGGCCCCAGCATTATATAAAAATCATGTAGGATGGGATGAGGACTCACCTCACCATAAAATACATCTGAAACATGAACCAACTGCACAACGGCAGTACCCAATAAAGCAAGAAGCTAAAAAACAGGTCAGGGAGATCTTAGATCAACTTGAATATCAAGGGGTGATTGAAACATGCACCTCCTCAATGAACAATCCTTTGTTTCCTGTCTCCAAACCAGACAATACATATCGTCTAGTTTTGGACTACAGACACCTAAACACTTGTTCTAAACCTTTTGCAGTACAAAATGCACATAGCACAGCATTAATGAATAACATTGTGCGTAAAAAATATAAAACAACATTAGACATCTCAAATGGTTTCTTTTGTCAAAACATAGCACCTGAAAGCAGGTACTTAACAGCATTCTCCATAATGGGGACCCAGCGTCACTTTTGTCGACTCCCACAAGGGTTCAAGAACAGCCCAGGTTTATTCTCAGCGAGGGTAACGGAGTTACTACAAATTTATGACAATGAGGCATTGTCCTATGTCGATGACATATATCTGACAGACGATGACCTGGAAAAACACTTGAACAGGGTGAGCACCATTATACTGGGTTTCGCCTCTGAGGGCTACAAGTTCAACTTTAAAAAGTCCAGAATTGCCCATCTCAATGTCCTATTTCTAGGATATGAGCTTTCAAGTGAAGGCAAGAGCTTGGCAGCTAACTTTTTAGAAAAGTGTGCGCTGCTCCAACCTCCAAAAACGCTAAAAAACTTACAATCCATCCTTGGTTTCCTAAACTTTGGAAGAACATACATTCTAAATTACGCAGAAATGGTTAAACCTCTCTACGCATTAATCAAACCTGATTTTTCGATCAGAAACTGGACACAGGAACACACAGAAATCTTGCGTTCACTCCAGGCTAACATGTTAGCAACAAAACACTTACAAACACGCGTAAGTCAACGCAATTTGGTGATCCGAATAATTTCGGGTCAATGCGGATTCACCTACTTAACCTTCAATGAGGGTGAGAAAATACCAATATCGTACAAATCTCATTTGTACACACAAGCGGAAATGCGCTTCAGTTCAACTGAAAAAATTCTGACAGCAGTTCAAACCGCTGTAGCAAAAGAAAGAGCCTTAGCCCAAGGGAAACGCATTATTGTCGTAACCCCGGTACCAGCTTTAGAAGCGGTCACAAAAGCAAGCATTCCAAATGCTAAAGCATTACATCCAAGATGGATACAATGGGTTAATTCTCTTGCTGCAACAGATGTTGAATATGTTTTTGATCCAGATTTAAAAACACAAGCATTCCTGCAATATGAACATGAATGTCCTCTGCCTACTGAAATTCTGCCTCTCGATCAGTACGAATTCATAATTTACACTGACGGATCCGCACAGCCCGCAACAGGGAGTAAGCAAGCTTACAGTGCAGCGTGTGCAATCGTTAAAGGTCGCATGCGAAATGGCATCTTCAGACCTATGGTCACTAAAACACGATCTCTAGGAGATTGTACAGCTCAGCGAGCTGAACTACAAGCATTCAAACTGGCACTTGAAAGTACAGATCGAGAATTCCCCACACTGATAGTGTGCGATTCCTTTACTGTGTTCAGTCGTATAATGACTATATACAAAACTGGCTTGAAAATGGTTTCAAAGATGCGAAAGGTGGCACAATAAAGCACAAAACGCTTTGGGAACAAGTAGTTCAGTTGAAAAACGAACTACCAAAGGCTCACGTGATCCACACACTGAGTCATCAACGTGATGGCGTTCACGTTGCAGGAATTCATTGGCTGATGAAGCCGCAAAGGGGGCTGTGCAGACGGCTTCCGTAGCTGCGATCACTCGTTCAAAAACAAAAATAGACGGTGAGATAATGTTGGCTGTCAATGCTTCAAGCAAAGGCAGCAGTGCAGCGTTACCAAAAAGTTTCCACTCAAGTACTCTTATGTAATTGATGCGAACAACGTTCCTTTTGCTCGAATCCCTGGAGTGGGGGATAGGGTAATTCCAAACATGGAACGTAGAGCAGCCTTGACTTATGAAACACATTTGGGGGAGGGTCTGTCACATCAAGGGATCTCTAAAACAATTTTGACGTTAAAAGAGATGTACTGGTGGCCTGGAATGAATACAGAAATTCACATATTCATCAACAACTGCTTAGACTGTAAATTACAGCGAGAGAGCCACCAGACACCATGCTGCGAATGCGGCAACCCAGTACAGACACCATTGTTAGACTACATTAGACTATCTACGCGCCTGCGTCCTACTGGACAAAGGCATTCCCACAAATACTGAATCTAGGTTCCTATGGTTATGGCCTCAGCGCTCAGCTGACGCTCGAACTGTTATAAAAGATTTGCGAGTCTTTATCGGCACATACGCAATAGGCACGCTACATTCTGACCAGGGTCCTGCGTTTAGCTCTCGGGCTTACAAAGAAGCCATGGCCAGTCTGGGCGTTGCATTGCGGTACTCCTCTCCATTCCATCCTGAGGGAAATTCGGTTGTGGAAAGGAAAAACCGGGACATAAAGCAGTCTATAACAGCTAGGGTATTAGGTTCGGGTGATGGGTGGGTCAAACACCTTAATGGGGTCCAACGCTCATTGAATAATCTGCCAAGAAGTTCTCTAGGGGGGGTCACTCCATATGAGGTTCTATTTGGGACAAGAATTTGGGTACCAGACCTTGAACACGTAGGCACAGTGGTGGAAAATAAACCGTTTGATATCAAAGATCGTTTGGCTGTTTTACAGGAACTCAATGAGTTAAGAACGAAACAAAGCAACGTATTCCTACAGCCAACCACCACTGGGGAAAAATCGGCGGTCCCAGCAAGGCCGGTCTGGATTCCAAAAGTTGGGGATCTAGTCAGAGAAAAGATTGCGGACAAGAAGGAATTTGGACCTTCTTACAGACAACCAGTACCTGTCCTAGCAGTTCAAGGAACAAGAACAGTACTTCTGCCTCCCCTTGCTGGAAGAAAGGAGAAAAGATTTGTGTCCATCGACCTGATCAAACCACAGTATGTGGCCAATACTAAATAGTACGCCTCGTGGACTCCGACCTAGTAGCAGACGCACTCCTCTCGCTACTATCCAAGAGGTTCAGACTGAAAGACTGATAACAATCGAGAATTCAGCTGCAACAGATGGAGGACTAAGCAACAACGCTATGGAACTCATCCCTCTTGAACACCAAGTAACAGTTCGTCCAAATACACCTGTCTACACCAATGTAGCAAGTGATGAACTGGTTCCAGTGATTTCTACAAATCCTGATGCAATATTGACAGAACTGCTTCTGGCTATTTCATTAACTTTGATACGTTCTCAGAAGATCTGAGTGAACCTGAAACGACGCCAGCATCATTCAAATTCAAGCAGCAAATACAAGACTTTCTTCACTTTCTGAAAAAGACTTATTTGGTTTCTTCATGGATTGAACTCTGGATTATATCTGGACTTTTTGTTTTCCTGCTCTGGCTAGCTTTGGTTACAACTGTGAGCGTGCTTATAAGTGGCAGATACATCCATGTGACTACTGAAAGAAAAGGCGTGAACGTACTTTTGAAACATAAATCCTCCCATCGTGAAGCAAGAGACTTGTCATCAGTGAACATCACAGCTGTTCTTATACAGGATGGTATAGTGTGGGACAAAACAGATTTTGACATCTTCGGCCCGTCGGAACAATTGAACATTCCACATTTGTTTAAAATCTCACTAAGTGATCTAATTTCGTCCAGTACCTATTCTGATGATTGGGACTTTGAGACTGTTAATGACATAATGTTTGACCTAGAAAAATCAGCTGCATTTTCTAAAAATGAATATTTAGAGGGTTCATCAGACTATGAACAACTGTATTGTTATAACCCCTATGGTCATCATTATTTGCATAAATCTGCATATCCAAGAAATGTGTTTATGTTTAACCAATGGGAACATTGTCCTACACCACCTAAAGGTAGTTCAAAAACATTTGCCAACAAGTTTCCATATTTTCCAGGTTACAATACTTCTGATCCAGAAATGTTTTACTATAAAAATGTAAACAAGACAGGACTGAAAATTATGTTAACAAATACAAAACAGATTTATTTTGCAGCATTTATTGCCCAACTGTCTAGACAGGGTTTCGACTTTTGGAAAGACACAATAGACACAAAAACTGTCTGGGGTACTAAAGATTGGCAAGTGCAGGGGATAGAAGCTTTATTTAGAGCCTGTATCATCCCTGAACAAATAATGTTTTTGAATGAAACCATCCAACAAACATCTTGTCTTGGATTAGCCAAGATCAAAGAGATGAACACACCTTCTGTACCAACACCTGCCACTGATAATAATACACAGGCAGTGGTGACAGTAGACAATATATTACAACTCAACAGATCTAATTCTGATTGGAAAAAATGGTTGATCTGGCCCACAGACACGAATAACTGTCAGGAAAGATTCCTGAATAAAACTCAGGGCTTTACTATTCATAGGCCAGACCCACGATATGTCCAAAGACAACATCCGGGGGTAGTAAGAACATACAGTGTAGGAAAATTATGCCTCGATTGGCTGCATAAGTCTACACTACAGGATGTGAAACAACACTTAACCTTACTTAAAAAGGATGCAGACCTTAGGGAATTCTTGCTTCGACCAAGAAAAACGCGTCAAAAACGTTTCATATATGCCGGCATATATGCTGCCTATAATGAAGCATGGAAAGTATCACAAATGGAGGCCGCAGAACGAATACGTGAACTTGATCGTATTAATTTAGAGAAAACACTCTCTGTGGTCGACAATGGGTTAACAACTTTGTCCTCCAGAATATATTCATTGGATGGCATTGTATCCTCTGCTATCGACATACTAGAACAAGATTTGGCGATATTACAACAAGGCCAGTCTCAATTACGTTCTATTGTGTTATTAAGCTGGACGCTGCAATCTTTGCGAGCGGGCTATGTGCCTTGGCGTTTTATCAACACAACGGCTCTGTTTGCAGACTACAATCTCACTGATAAACAGATCGAATTGGCACAAAGAGGAGCAAGGTATACAGTGCTGAGCATTGAAAAACTGGAAAAATTACCATTCACAGTGGCAGAAAAACCAGCTACAGAATGGCTTATTCATGGCAAAATAACATTACCTGTGACTACTTTTCAGTTTCAGTATTGTCTCAGACAAATGCAAGCAGGCAAATATGAAAGGTTGGGTAAGGAATACATTAAGACATCTTGGGATTTACCGTATACATATAGATGTTGGAGTGGGGATCGTGAAGTGTTTTTGAGCGGTACACACTGTAAACGTGCACTGAGGGGTTCGCTTATATGTCAGGACATTTCTTTACACGGGGCTTGTAATGGTTCTGTGGCAAATTTGTCTTGCCATCAGCAGGGTACACCAGCTGCTGTGATTAATCCAACGTTTGGACAACTTTCTAATGGGAGTTACCTCATGTTGAATGATCAGAGTTGCTGTGGAATGCTGCCAGGCATCCCATATCTAGTAACGGTCAACTCCAGGGTCACTTGCTGTATGCAAGTATTGTTTGCCCCAATAGACACAGTCAGGGAGTCGCCTCTATGGCCTTCGCTGAACGTCTCTTTTATAAGATTTGATACTTTGAGCAGAATGAAAGCCATGCTTTTACAGCAAACAGTGCCTTTGACCTCGGCCAAAGAAACCTATGATCTACAAGTAGCAAGGACTTCGGCTGAGATACAGACTTTAATACGTACAAACTGCCCTATACATTTCGTAGAAATGATAGGACGTATCTTCAATATGTCTGATACAACCGGAATTGTACATGTATTTAAGAGCATCTGCTCCGATCTGTTAGCACCTTTCCAGTCAATACTCGGAATCATCCCGAACTTTGCACATTCGGTGTTTGGTGGCATACCATTAATTCTAGCACTTGTTGCCGGAATTCTATTTCTCTTCCTGCTATTGCGCTATGGCCAGCCTATTCGCAAACATCACTCCGAGCGAAATGGAGAAAGCTCTCCTTGAACGAAAGTGCCGTGAGCGCATAGTACAGCTTTTGGGCATGACTCGTCTACGGGACCTGAATACAACTTGGTTCCTGTCATTCAGACCAATCTGGCAAGATTGCATCTTACCTGTTCTACGATGCCTGCTATGTGGTGAAGAATGCGTGTTGGACACCTGTCTAACATTTCCATCAGCTATGCCAACGGATGTCGATACTCTGCTGGTCCCGATAACGGCCCATGCTCTGTGTTGTCCCCAGAGGCTACCGATCCTGATGTCAGCATTCATTGAGATCTCACAGACGCTTTCGGCTGCTGCTGAGGTACGAGAAAGATCTACAGGCACACAGGTAACAACGGACGCGAACATTGCTGCGGCAACCAATGCTGGAAGCGATGCTTCTCATCTCTGTGCAATTAATCTACTTCACGAGGTGTTCCAACTGACACCAACTACAGTGGATGATGTTTTGTCTATAGAAATAGATGATCTCATGTTTACACCAGACCCGTAAACTGACTCTGATTCAGCATACAGTGTTCCAGAGATGCAGTAACAATTTGGCCTTCATTCTACAAAAACTTGGAACTCTACCAAAATTGAACTTTTTCCCATTTTTCGAACGAAAATGGCACTTCAATCTGCTTAAAGTAGAACTAGCCTTATAATACAGACTTCATGGTACTTCCACGGACACTTAGTCATCTTGTGTGTCTAAAACAGTTCATTAATTTTCATGACATGAAATGACTTTGATTTTTGAACAACTTATCGATCATTTTCTGTCACATGTAAATATTACTGCTTATTTCATTCCAATTGCATTTATTTTCGAACTTTATGCCTGAAATGAAAAGCATTTGCTTCCAATGTACAGTACCTTTTGCATTTTTTACTATGTTTTTTAATGCTTTTAAGAAATATTTTTAAAAATGCGGTACTCCATTTAATGTTTAGCATTTTAGTATTATCGTACACACGAAAGTGGAGTGGGTGTTGTATTCCTCTTAGGGTGTCCATAAACGGGCTTTCCAGTATCATGTCCTTATATAGGCACAATTCGCCCTGCCCTTATATAGGCATAAAATCCCAGCCCTTATTTAGGCATTAAACCGTGCACTCCAAATACAGGCATGGTCTTTGACATCCGTCCACCCTAACGTCACAACGAGTTCATGAAGAACAGACCCTTAGGCTGCGGGAGTTTCCCTAGCCCAGGACTATTGATTTCTTCAAGGACTCATATATTATGCATGAACCATTATTCCTTAGGGGTTCATTCATGACGTCTTTCGCTGTCCGACTCACGTCAATACTAACATTCTTAGGTACTCTCAGGTATAAATATACCTTCCCTAGCCCTTGTAAACTAGAGGAGACCTCGACTTCAGAGGAGCCCGTTTCCCGGCCTGACGCACTGAGAAGACGCTGTCATCCCTGCACGCAGAGAGTCCAGCTTCCAGTGATCTGACTTCCCTTGCGGGTGTTGGAGTTCGAGTCTGGCAAAGAGATTCCTACCTCTCTCATTCTTCAGGTATGGAGCTGACAAGAACCTAGAGGGACTCTTGGCATACTAGGCATACTAGGCTTAACATACTCTTAGTATACCATAGTAAGGAATACTTCACCTACTTCATACCTTTCCCTACACCTAGGTTAGGTTAGGTACATTGGGGTAGAACTAGATTAGAAACGCATCGTATGAGTACTCGCATTTTTAGTCTGTGTTATTTATGTAAAGGCATATGTACTAAAAGATAATGCAATCGCAGTATTATTTATTTCTACTGCTCACACTGTACATTATTTATCTCGCATACTGTCTTGTGATCGTAACAGCACATTTTACTTACACCAGAAACAAGACTGTTCAATAAATCTTTTATTGAAACGCCCGTCTATTTCTTTCTGTGTAACTTGGAGAAAACTAAGCATGCACGATTGAGCTGAGTGAAATAGTTATCTATTGTTTCCACGACTCTGGGACACATTCTGATTCTAAATGGAAACAAATTGGTCATGTTTTGCGGCTGCCAGAAACTACTCCCTTCTTGTTATCCAAGGAGTTTCTAGTGGCCTCTGAGCTAGCTGGCACAAGTAATTAAGTTTAATATACTCGATAGGGACATACTGACCTTAGTCCTATGTCAAACCTATAGGATATATTATTCCAATGCGCAGAGCCTATTAGGGAAATAGAAGCTACACTACACAGAGTCTTCCCGTTTGACTGTGAAATTTTATCCATCCAATTTCTCTGTATCCGATTGCCAGCAAGTGATGTTCGGTACCCAAAATCAAGACCAGTCCTGACTGGAGCATTACTTTTAATGTTTATAAGGCTGAGCAAGGTAGAGATGGTATCAGTGCCACTATCCATGATGTGAAAAATGTAATTCCAGGCAGTGTGTCAGGGAGGCCTCAGTCCCCTGGCAAGAAAGATGTTTCTCCACTATCTACCTTCTACACTCCTTGCTGCGACGAACTGCCTACTCTCTCCACCACAAAGGACCCTTGCAGTCCAGTTCAGTTTTATTCATTTACACTCCTTGCACTGCATCACTTGTATGCCCTATCCCTTGTGCTTAAATTCGCCATCTATGTAGACAGCTTTAAACATGACCTGAAACTACTTTCTCCAACAGGAAGGTTCTCTTAACTACCAGGTACTGTCACTTTGTAAAAAAAACCTGCTCACCATGCAACTGCTGAACCTTTGCGCTTCCTGTGCTGTGTTGCACGCCTCCACCACATCCTTCAATGTGCCTTGTTTTGGAATCTACATACAGATTTTAGCAAATAAATGTTTAAGCTAAATAATTAACTAAGCAGTGCTGCAGCTTTTGCAATGGAATAAGAACAAGCGAGTGCGTTTAGGGAGCCAGTTCATTTTACTCTTTTCTTTGGACTCTGCTGCTCTGTGCAGCCATGTTCTCTCTGGCTGCAGTGGCTTGTGATTGAGCACTGCAGGTGTTCCACTTCAGCAGTTTCCAAACTGTATGCAGCATAAAATAAATTGTTTTCATCATGTCCTCTGTATAGATCATTTGTTTAAAATCCAGTTTCTGGGATGCAGCTGGTTTCATCCCTTTTCCTGCTGCCATGGACCTTTCTAATTGTTAAGGATGGGATGCTAAGAAGGTCTGTTAGGTTTTGTTATTGGTTGCCTTAAAAAGGGCATCTCCTGACACTAGCCTTAGTGCCACACTGGTCTGAATTGTTCACATCAAAGGTGTCACATGTCTCCTTTAGAAGGTTGTAGGTAGGAGGTAAAAGACACACTGGGCAAAGAAAACTTCATTGGCAATACTGATCATTACATCTCCATTGAAGATAAATATTAATGCAGAAGGAAATAGCAATGCGCCAAACTCTCCCTGACTTCAGGGAATAGAAAAGAGTCCAGAAAAGACACTCCGCAGGAGATCTGAAGGGAGATTCTAACCGTAAGGAGCAAACATCCTGGACAACAATAGCAGCAAGGGGGAGATGAACTGAAGGAAAAATAAAACGTGTTGTGAAGCGTCCATCACTCATAAATGTCTCTGTATATATTATTCATGCAGGAACTGGCAGCACAGGAAAAGATTCAACTTCATCTTAGATTGCGAGCCTCAGGCAGAGTTCCCTGAACAGACCTCCATCTTGGAAAAGTTCATAAAGCTTGTCCGTGGCCCTCTCGTGTATTTCATGCATCGGCCTAAGAGGGGAAGGCAAAGCTCAAGTGTGACCTACTTGGCCCAGTGCAGAACTCTGCCGTCCTGTCACTGCTCAACTCTTCTGACTCTTCACACTGATTGTGGAAAACACCTCTGAGTGTCTAGAAGACTGTGGAAACAGCAGCAACCATGAGATCGCTCAGCCACGCCCTCTGTGCAGCGTCCTATAACATGCTCTCACACTGTGTAGTACATGCACCATCTTCTTGTTGATGTTTGCATGTTCTGGTAAACTATTGGTAAAGATGTCACAGTAATAAAGGGTTTATATGGCGCAACAGTTGGACCGAGTTTGGCTTATGAGTCTTGCAGTGAACCTGTTAAAAAGTGTTAGTTGCCTGTGACTGATTACTGTCGCACAAACTGTGTGCCGATTCTATGGGAACTTGGACTTGCAGTTTTACTGCAAACCACATGACAGAAGGCTGTATGGAATCATGCATCTAAAAAGAAGATGGGCAACCCTGGAGGAGCAGGTTAACCAGGAAGGAAGTGATATGCCGTTACTCCAAGGAACAGATAAAAAAAAACAAAGCCACAGATTGTGGCAGAGAGGAACCACCACTTGCGGACATGAACCTTCTGTTGGTGAGGAATTATGTGGCAGTGATTATGAATCGGATTGCGTACGTACAATGATATATCATTGGTGTACAATGATATTAAAAAATGCCAACCTCTCATTTATAGTACCCTATGCAATAGGTACTCCTTCAGGCTGCAAGCCACTGCCTTTATAGCTATTGGAAACTAAAAGCTGAGACAGCAGGCATCCCTGCTTTGTGCCCCTTTTTTCATTTCAATGTTTGGTGATATTTCTCTTTTAAGTTTTACTCGGGCATTGGGAACTGTGTACAGCAGGGAGATCCACCCCCAACACACCCTCTCCCTGCCCCATTCTGTGAAGAGTAATGAAAACCAAAACCTATTCCAGCAAATCAAATGCCCTCTCCTCGCCGCATAGGATAGCGACTGCCCAGAGGCCAGGCTAAGTCTAGTGAAGCATCGCAAAGAAATTAAGGAGGTTATTAGCAGTAGCATGTCGGAGTATGAAGCCACCTTGATCCAGCAGGACCAGTTCTTTCATACAAGGCTGGAGCCTCAAAGCAATAATTTCGGTTAGTATTTTGTGACGTATTCCATGTTTGAAAAGTTTGGGGCAGATTCAGTGTCAGAATTCAAGGGCACCGCGGTAAACGCTGCAACAGGTACAGTGGCACAGGGGCTTAAGGGGCCCAAGGGGCCCACGGAAACCTACGTTTTGTTGTATATTATTGCCTAAATAGTAGTCCTGGGCGATTTGCCTATTTTTCAATAGAGCCCACGGTGCCAATGGCGAAATTATAAGCAATTCAAGGACAATCCTACACCTGCATATGGTACAAGGCGTTACAGAGGACAAATAATGTTCTCGTGTACTGTACATATTGACACCTGTACAATTTTCGGATTAAGTGGTAGGGTTAGGGTTCTGCGAAAGGAAGCATCAGTGGCATCACACTCTAAATTTGATTCGTAATAAAATATCTGAATATCGTTACTGGACTCTCCTGGCTAAATAGAGGTGTTTTTTGGGTGGAGAAGGACATTTTTCACCTCCTTGCGGATTGCTAAAACACTCTTCAGGTTTGGGGTGTGCCCCCTCTGTCACCCATAACTCCAGGAACATAGTTTCTAAAAACATGTCTGCAGATTTCCCTCCACAGACATCCCAAAATGTTGTAAGAAACATTATAGTCAGTTCCAAATAGCCATATCCATTTATAGAATAGTGAAGACCGCCCAAATGGCTAATACATTTTAGTTTTCAATCTATTGAAAATCTACTACATAGATTTAACAACACAGTTGGAAAAACTCACAGAAGAAACTGGCCTCAATGCACATGCTACATTTGGAGTTATTTAATTTAGCAGTTTTTGTGTGGCTCATCCCAGAGCTCCCGATTGAAGTCAAACTGGGACAATCTTATTGTTGACCCACACTAGAACTTTTAGCCCATCACCAATCAGTGCACAACTTTAAATAATTAAGCCTAAGTAAAATATTTTTAAAATTCATGCAGAATGGTCAAACAGTGGCAAAGTTATTAGCAAACCAAAATTACTTTTCATTTTGACTAACGTGTCTGTACACAGGGGTGCGATGTGTATGGAGTTAACATTTCTGTGGACTTAATTTGGAGGGAAGGTGTGGTTATATTCCAAAACCTAAAGACCACCGAAATGTCCCACTTCTACTTTGACTCTCACCTGCTCCTCTAAACCTAACATTACAGATGATCTCACCGCTGACTTAGTTGGTGACTTCAATTTGATATCACGATTTTTGGAAATGACCATCGTTTGTGAGGTGACCCCCATTTTTTTTCCTTGCCTTTTCTTGTTGGCTCTAGAACTTTGTGCGCTTTTCCTCTGCTAACTAGGGGTAAAGTGCCTGTACTCCTTCTTTTAACATGATGAAATTGACATATCCCCAGTTGACCAATTTAAGTAACCTATAAGGTCCTAGCATATGGTGCAAAGTGTTCCCGGGGCCTATAAGTTAAATGTTACTAGTGGACTGCAGCATCCATTGTGCCACCCACTACAGTGTCAGTGCAAACATGACTGCAGGCCTATCCTTTGTAGGCTGGCTGTGCAGTTTTAAACTGCAAATTCGACCTGTCAAAATAATCACTTTGATAGATCAAAACCTTCCTTTCAAATATTAATAAGGCACCCTTATGTAGGCCTTATTGCCTATAAGGCAATGTGCATGGTATTTAAAAGTAGGACAGGTAAAAGTTTAGTGTTTCACGTGTCCTTGTAGTGAAAAAGCCCCAAAAGCTATTTTCACTGTTTAAAGGATGCCTGTTCCATAGGAATGCTTTCGGATGCAATATTATATGTTATATGTCTATCTCCGCCTAGAAAAAAACTGCTACAGATTTCATTCTTGGACTTATTGAAATATTTATTAAAAGCCCAATTCACTAGTGTAGTCAGATATTTTATAAATATTTTGGAAAAGGGACTTTTATAAGTCACCTTTTCCTTGCCTAAAGCCTCAGTAGGCCCATTTACACGAGCTCCACTTCTATCTGGGTGCTGAATAGCCCCCTTGATCCAGAGCAGGGATAAAATAACTTCGGGTGTGGGGACTTGTGTCTTCTTGACAGGATGGCCTGTGGGCCTAGAAGCCTGGAGCTGCTCTCCCTCTTGTACTCAGGACAAAGAAGTGTACTCTAAGGGTCATAAGTCTGACCTCCTGTTCAAGCTATAGGGACAAAAAAAGCTATAAGTGGCCTTTTCCTGCAATTACTCAGCTGACCAGTTCCAAAGGAATCTGCCCTGGACCCTGCTGCCAGCCTCTACTTGAGTGAGTCTAGACACCCTAGTGCTGTCCCAAGGTCCTAGTCCTTTGCGTGGTATCAAAGTATACTACTCTTATCTACTGAAACATGGGACTTAGAAACTTTTTGGCTCCAAGAACATCAGGCAGACCTGGACCAACCTGCCAAGCTGGTCCAACGAAGGTGCGTTGCCACTGGGCCAAACATTCAGGTCGCTCCTGATCGGTGCTTTTTCGTAGCAGAAAGTGTGATTCAGCAGGGCTTCTCGGAGAAGGTATCTGGCTTCATGGAGCCCTCTTCGGCTTCAGCCTGCAGCCTTTCCCGCTGGAAGAATCCAAGCTCCAAAAAGTGACTAAGTCACCGGGCAGATGCATCAAAAGTATCTGGCCAGCGAGGGACCTTCATTGGGCATGAAATTCAGATTTTTTCCGCACAGAGCTTTCCCTCTAAAAGTCAGCAGCTTCACTGAGACCTCTTCCAGCAGCTATCTGATGACATGTAGCCTTGCCCACCGAGGAGTTTTGACTTTCATTTCAGTGACTAAATCTGAAGGTAAAATTTGCAGCTGGGTCGAATCTGGTTTCTGTATCCAACCCGTGCTCAATCGTGGTGGCCTCAACTTGGACTTAGGTACCGGTCAAGAGCAACTAGATGACAGCGGTTGACGCTTAAAGCTTTTTAGTGTTAATTTTATATTTAAGTTTTAAAAATTCATAACTTTGGTTTTCCTTATTGGATTTTGTCATTTTGGTGTCATTCTGTTTATTACAATGTACTCTATTTTTTCTAGATTGGTTTGCGATTTTTCTTGTGTTTTGACTTTATTACTATTTTGGTACTGCATAAAAACTTTACATTCCCTTTAACTTAAGCCTGTCTGCTCTGTGCGATAGCTACCGAGGGGTTGAGCTCAGTCTAATTTAGTGACTTTAGTGATTCACCATACCAAGGATTGTGGTTATTAGGCGGGGAACTACCCCTCTCAACTAATTCTCCAATGTTTTACAATGATCATTGACCTCATTGAAGCGATGCACAATTTCTTTTTCATATCAGTGCAGCTTTTCCTCTATGTATTCTCTTTGACAACACTAGTACTGCAATCTTAAACATGTATTGATTGTCTGTGAAGGCATCTGTCATTTGTGAGTGTTACTGCATTAGCCTTTTATTCTTTATCTCTGCAAACACATTTAGTTGCTGAAAATATTATTGCAGGCTTTCATTTGCATTTAATGTCTGTGCAGATATTTTTATGCCTATATATAATATATAAATAATTTCTTCAAGTGCGTCTTGTTAGATCTCGCCTACACAGTGCATGTGCTGTGCTGCGAGACGTACTGTTTACTATTCAGGGGGCTTACAACCCACCCACTGCATACCATTAGTTGTTTTCATTGTCACTCTCACTTGCAGTCTTTCAATTGCTTAGCTCCCATAAGTTTCCCTTCCTTTCTTGTGTTAGCTCCTCGCCGGAGCATGGACCAAGTATATGTGTTCTTCCATGTCTTTTTGCAACACACTATTGTTTTTATATACATGTTGGTATTATTCCTGGACATTCAGTGTGCTTTCCTACTTTTAACACAGGCATACAGCTTCTGATTTATATTGCTTTCACCCTATTTGCCGTTTCCATCGATGTTTTAGTAATATTGAAACACTACTTGGGTACATTAAATTATGCTCTGTAATTACAAAACAAGGGTGATAAATATTTTCAAAAGTAGCACTTCTATTTTCCATTGGGTTTTCTTTACAATTAATCAAATCATGACACTGCATGTATTTGCACATCTTTCCAGCAATTTCAAATTTTCTATTCTTTTTATACAGCTTCTTTTTTATGTTGCTTTTATCTTATGCGCTATACACACACAACTGTACTTCTCTACCCCTTTCATCTATACGCTACTCCACACCATGCCACTCCACGCTACACCATTTCACTCTATTCTACTTCACTCTACTCTCCTCCACTATACGCTGCGCTGTTCTACTCCACTTTACTCCACTCCACTTTATGCCACTCCACTCAATGGCATTCTACGGCACTCTATGCCTCTTTACTCTACAACACTTTGCCACTCCATTCTACGCCACTCCTGTCTATGCCACTCTGCTCTACGCCACTCTATTCTTTGCAACTCCACACCTCTGTACACCATACAAAAGGGAGTGCTTAGGAAGTCCAATGTTTTTACTGAAAGTTCACTTAATCACATATTAATCCAGATTATTCAAACATATAAATTCTTCTTATAGATCCACTATAACGCAGGATCCAACATATGATATTACAAAAAAGATTTCCTTTATTCTTAACAATATCAAATTGCACCCCCCGCCAAGACGTACATACATTTATGTACATATAGAAAATACATTTCCTAAACCAAACCAGCATGTGTATATTCAAGTTACATTCTAAAACATACAATGGCTCCCTACACCCACACTTAATACAGCAAATAAATCCATAAAAACATGTAGATATTGTTACGTAAAGATAAAAGTCAAAAACACATATACCACATAAAAATATAACAATATCATATCCTTTTCTTAGATATATATCTATGGGATCACCAAAGAAAATATATAATATTGTATATCGTCTACTAAGAGTGGTATAAAGAAAAGCCAATCCTCCATTTATAATTTCAAATATAGATTCTAAACCCTCAGAATTATTCATAATAAATTCCACTTAAGAGATTTTTTGTGTTTCTTTGTGGGCAAGTGTAAGCTACGCAGTGGAAGAGGGGGTGAATAGTGGTATCACTCAAGGTTTATATATATATATATATATATATATATATATATCTCTCTCTCAACACCAATCCCGCTCCAAGAGGAAGAAGCAGGTGTCGACACCGTGGATAATGGAACACCAAAATATATTGCACAAAGTGGCCCTGACGCGTTTCGATGGATGAACCACCTTGCTCACAACGTATATATATCCTATAACTAATTCTGAAACACTGTTTTAGGCGTACTTTGTCATCTAAATGGGGTCCAGTTACATCTGAGAAATGAAGAGTGCGAACCCACAAGTATCACCCTAAAGTATGGCCTATTTAAATAGCACGAATAATTTCTCACTTTTTTCTAACATTTAAATTCCTTATTGATTCTTCCTGGATAAGTGTAAAATGGAGAAGGCTGAATATCTGTATCCCCAGTGGGACCTAAAAGAATAAAGCAGTATCAAGACATATGTTGTAGTCATTACCTCATAGCAAAACAAAGTCTGCCCCAATCATATCCATTGTGGTGTATTTGAGACCAAGAAACTGTTAAAATGCTCTATAGTCACATTAAGTCAATGAGCAATATATATTTCACTCTTTCACTAACAATAGTCCAAAAGCAAACAGGGCGGTTACCCTCAACTTCATAATTACTGCACAAATAATCCTGCTGTTAAAGTTAGCTATTATCTCCTACAACTATACAACTACTAACAACCCTATTAATCTAAATATATATAAGCCCATAGTTCCAGGCCTACCAACCTGCCAGGTTAAGCAGAAAGACCCTGCATCCCTTCCACACGAAACCTTCTCATACTACAATTGTTTGTTAAATAAAGTATAGAGAAATGTAACCTATCTTATTTTGGTGACATGACTTTCCTTTACATTTTTTAAGTAAGTGCCTGGAATATATCATCGCTACTTCTGCTTAATCAAAGTAAGTGAATTTGCTGTATCTCTATTTAGTATGTATGGCTGTTATTTCTACACTTCATGATATATTAGAGGCGGAGATGTATCTTAGTCTCTAACTTATTTTTACCTTGTCCTATGTTTTCCTCTGGCCTTCCCCATACTCTCTTTTTCCTGCCTTACTTACAGTATGCGTAACATTATTGCCATCACTACTTCATGTGACTGGCTTTACTTTCTGTCTGGTCACGCTTTATCAGGACCACTGGAGATGCACCTTACCGAAGGGGGATTCTTTTCCCCACTGGAATGCTGGATCGAATTAGTATTAAAATTGCGTTTGACTAGGGAACAGCTATGTCCTTCCCTGTCTTGGAGATTTCATTTCTTGGTCTATGTTTTACCACCTTGTGAGCTTTTTGCTGTTCGGTCTAATACAGGCTTAATATGCCACTCTCTGAGCATTTGATTGAACGTTTTATTATCAGTTTGCATTTCCTACACTGCCTTTAGATTATACACAGCTTTTCATCTAATTGGGTAACCTCATGATCGTTTTTGCTTTGGGACATCGCAGACATGGATTGTCCTTTATTATCAGGAAACCCTCCTTTACGCTTAGTTACATATGGGCTTGTCATACTACTGTGATTATCACGTTTCCGTGTATGTTTTTTTCTCGTGTTTATCGTTGAAGTTCGCATTTACTATTATCTGGACAATTGAGGCTTTGGTGGGCTTACTATATACGATGTTTCTTACTAATTTTGGTGCTTCCTTGCCGTTCAAATATGGCGCCTTTGGTCACTGTGATTAACACGTGACCATTTCAATCACTTGTGCTTATGTTAACGTAGATCTCGCGTCCTGACATTATTTATAACGGGACAAACATGGCGTGCTCCTTCAAACACAGACCGCATGACATTTTCGTTTGTCGGCAGGACTAGGTAAGTACATTCCTGACTTCCTTCCTCAGACTGTACTTGGAGGGTGTGATTTAGAATTTTAAAGAAATGGCATTAGTCTCCACCGCTTGGGTGATGTAATTGTGTATGTATTCAGAATATATTCTGGGACTATCCAATTAGGAGGGTGCATCTGCCTGATGGGAGTCTTCACCGCGGTATTTATGCGACTGTGAGTACGGCCAGGTGACATCCCAATAGTATGTGATTAGGAGGATGCGATGTTTGTGTGGGGAATTGGTGAGAGACTCGGTCCGTTTTCATGTTGTTGGTTGAGTTCATACCGAGGTTATAATATGTGATTGGGTTATTTCTATATGGAATGTAATACCGTGACATATTGTTATCACTTACTCTTGCTACGTGCAGGGGCGGTAGGGTGAGCATTTGGTATGGCTCCTAGGGGGAATGTAACCACGTTCCTTAATGATGCCTTGTTATCGGCATATAGAAGAGAGTGATCGGCTGACATGGTGCTTGTCTCTTTAATATCGATAATTCGTTATTACGGGCATTCGATTTCTGGTTTAATTTTGACCAAACCACTTTTGATATTTTTAAATGTATACAAATATTTCTTTGGATTTGTTAGGATTTGGGGTAGGGCCTTTTCTTATTGATGTCCCTTTGTGGGTTTTTCCTCTTCTCAAATACACGCAACATGGAGGGTATCTCTCGCGCATTGCTGAATCTCAGGTCTTGTTTCTGGATAGGTCCTGAGCAGGAGCGTTATTTGAGCTCCGATGACTATCTACTGGTGAGATGATAATTTATCCCTTGTCTTGATGATGACCCTACAATATTAAGGTGAACACACTACAGTACATGCTGAGGTGAGATTTGCATATCAATTAATTCACACACGGGACTGATAATGGTGACAACTCGACAGCAATGCATTAAACGTCTTTATTTGGGATATTGCTTTTGAGTTGAAATTGTTTTTTGATATGTGTATATGCTCTATTTTTCACTTTTTCGCTCCCTACATTCAATTTAGTTATGAGCTACACTGCATCACCTGGTGTATTAGATGGTTGTATATATTCTTAATATTCTTAAAGGAAAGAAAAGGGTTTATAATATATGATTGTTGGACTGCGTCTTGGATAATGAACCTCAATGTTATTTATGTGTGTCGTGTAACGTGCCTTTATATGTGATAGGTTGTTGTGTTTTTTTTTTAGTGATTTAGAGACTTACCAGTCATGTGAGTCTTTTTATATGTTGGTCCGATATGTTATTATATGTGTTTTTATATGTGGTGATGTTTATTGTCTTTTATATGATTGTTTCAGCCCTGATGAAGTTCCTAGGCAACCAGGAACGAAACGCGTTGGCTGATTTTTAAAAGAAAACGTTGTTAAGATACAAAAAAACTTTTTGGATTAATAAAGCAAGATGATGGACTAAATTTATACGAATGTGAAAGACTTTTTTTCTCCTGGTGCACCTTCCTTTTGAAGAAGTTATGTTCTCTGGTTTCCAGTGGCACTGAAGAGTGGCAAGTGTCGGACGTGGATGCACAGGACACCAAATTCAATTTACTGATTTGAGGTGCAAGCATGTGTGGTCTGCCGCTATTGGTTTGTGTGTATATAGAAATGTAACCTATCACTGTATCCATAATTTCAGATGGGCCAATCAGTGTCCTTGTCTTTATATTGATATTTCTATTTCTTCATTAAACCTTTATATTCAAGAGGTCATGATTGGACAAGAAAGACCTCCAATCACAAGCCTCGTCATCCAATCATGCCCTCTTGAACATAAAGGTATAATGAAGAAAGAGCAATAACAAGACAAGGACACTAATTGGATGATTTGAAATTTTGGATACAGTGATTGGTTACATTGCTCTACAAATACTTAATAGTTGCATACAATTGACGGCATACAGGCTTTGTGATAGGAGGTCTTCTATCAGCCAACCTGTCTCCTCTCTGTTCTGGACATAATATTAACAAGACAAGGAGACTGATTGGTTGATTTGACATTTTGGATACAGTTATTGCTTACATTGCTCTATAAATACTTTAGTTAATGAACAATTGCAATATGGAAGGGATGCAGGGTCTTGATGCTTAACCTGACAGGATGGTAGGCCTAGAACTAGGGGCTTATATTTAGATTAATAGGGATGTTAGCAGTTGTATTAAGGACTTTACTAGGAGATAATGGTTTTAACCTGAATAGCAGGATTGTTTGTGCAGTAATTATGAAATTGATGGTAACAGCTCTGTTTGCTTTTGGACTATTGTTAGTAAAAAAGTGAAATATATATTGCTCATTGACTTAATGTGACTATGGAGCATTTTAATAGTATCTTGGTTTAAAATTCGCCACACTGATTATGATTGGGGCACACTTTGTGTTGCTATGAGGTACTGACTACAACACGTCTTGATACTGCTTTATTCTTTTAGGTCCCAATTCAAGATACAAATATTCAGCTTGCTCCCGTCTCCGGTTTACACTTATCTAGGAAGAATCAATATGGAATTTTTAATGTGAGTAAGAAATGAGTTGTGCTATTTAAATAGGCCTTACTTTATTGTGGTACTTGTGGTTTGCACACTTCATTTCTCAAATGTAAGTTGACCCCAATTAGATGACAAAGTACGCCTAAAACAGTGTTTCAGAATTAGTTATAGGACTTTAAAAAAAATATTTTTAGGAACCTTGAGTGATACCACTATTCAGCCCTCTTTTCTTCTGTGTGGCCTACACTTGCACGCAACACTAACACTAAGAAATCTCTAAGGTACAGACTCAACTAGTACACAGCCCATCGATAAGCCTTGGGCTAGAGAGATATTTCAGCAAATTACTGACACGTACTCTCTACTAGACGCATGGCGTACCCCCTACCCACACATTCCTGGATTTACATTTTATTCCTCCCCACACTCGATCTGTACCAGACTGGACTATTGGTTCCTATCGGCAAGTATCCATCAATGGATCTCTGATATTGTGGTCCTCCCCCAGATGCTGTCCGACCATAGACCAGTCCTGCTTAAATTAACAATCCCATACGGCTGTCCCGCTGTCTATAGCTGGATGTTCCGAGGAGAGGCTTTGCAGCACCCGGTGTTCCGTAGTGAATTCCTAACCTTTCACACTGAACACAGGTACGGTGTCCACGCAGGCCACCCCGTGGGAGGTCTTTAAGGCATACATTCGTGGAGTGTGTATCTCCAAGCATGCAAGCATACTTTGCGATATACGCACCCAACTGCAACGAGTCGAGGACACACTGCGAGACTTGGAGCAGGCGACTGTGGACGAGGGAGCGGCTGGATTGCATCAGCGCTCGGTCCTCCTGGCGGAGTTCCACGATTTTGCAGACAGGGAGATCGCGTTCCTGGACAAATACGCCAGGGCCCGCTGTTATGTAGAGGGGGAACGACCTGGCCGCACCCTGGCTCGCCTGCTGCGCCCGAACAGGCAACAAAATTATGTAGCCGGGATCCGCTCTGATTCAGGAGCCACCATCACAGGAGGAGAAAATATCCTGCATGAATTTCACAGGTACTATCAGGAATTGTATGCCTCCCATGTCACAGAAACCCCCTAAGAGATCACTACATATCTCGAGGGGATCGCATTGGTTTGGCTATCGAATGGCCAATGGGAGTTTCTAAGTGAACCTCTAACTTTGGAGGTGACACAGGCTATTACTGCGCTGGATGGAACTAAGGCACCGGGATTAGATGGCTTGACTGGAGCTTTCTATAAAGCATTCAAGCAACAACTGGCCCCGCAGCTCCTAGCACTATACAACGAGTCGCTAACCACTGGCGAGTTACCACTCACACTTCGCGAGGCAGTCCTGACAATATTGCTGAAACCGGGTAAAGACCCCAGTCGATGTGCCTCTTACTGTCCTCTATCCTTGCTAAACTTAGATAATAAAAGTTTAGCAAAAGTACTTGCCACTAGATTGGCTCTGTTGATGGAGCAGATCATTTCTGCAGTCCAGTCCGGCTTCGTACCACATCGTTCGACCTCCCTCAATCTCCGCACCATATTTGCAGTGCTCAATAAAGTTGCCCCGCTACACCAGCAGCTGTGGCCCTGTTGGATGCCAAGAAGGCATTCGACTCACTCGAATGGCCATTCTTGAGAGCTGTCCTCGGTAAGCTGCGAATCCCCCCCCCCGTTCCTCGCATCAATCATGCTCCTATATACTAAACCAACAGCCCGCCTCCGGATAAACAGTGCGCTCACTGATGCGTTCCCCGTGCTACGGCGCACCAGGCAGGATTGTCCATTGTCCCCTCTCCTTTTCATAATTGCGATGGACCCGTTAGACAGCGCACTGCAAGATAGGCACTCAAACCGCGGATTACAACTTACATACGGCCCCCCATTGCTATCTCTATATGCAGACGACATTCTGCTATTTATTAGATATCCGCAGGACAATCTACCCCCAATCATGCTGGAGATAGTGAGATATGGGGACCTCTCGGACTCTGCATTAACTGGGCGAAATCAGAACTTTTCCCACAAACTGATGCTGCCCAACCACTACCTGCCGATCACCCCCTCAAATGGGCAGAATATGGCACCAAATACCTGGGTATCCATCTCCACAGAAAAAGAGATCAGATCCTTCAGTGCAACTATGGCCCGGCAGTGGCAGCCCTTACAGCACGAGTAGACCGATGGATAAGACTGCCGAGTGGCCATTATTAAGATGGTGGTACTGCCACACTTTCTATATCTTTTTACCAACATCCCTATTCCACTGCCTCAGACCTTCTTCCGCAACCTGCATGGCATTCTTCTGCACCTAGTATGGGCTGGGGGCCATCCATGGGTCCGCTGGGATATCCTGACTCTCCCTTACAAACGTGGGGGCCTTGGAGATCCAGATTTTTGCCTTTATTATCTGGCTGCCCAATGCCACTACACCTACCGCTGATACCACCCAGACGCCTGCATTCCATATACTCTACCCTAGCGCACCCAATTGGACGGACTCTTACACTCACAGATCTTACCCAGTAGCATACCGCTGGAGATTAGAGATGTCCAGACAGTCTCCATGACCTGCTGGGCCTGGCGTAGGCTGCGGCGCATGCTGGGTGGAGGACCCTTCTACTCTAATGCTATCCCTCTTCAAGACAACCCATGGCTCCCACTCACACGAGAGGCACTGGTCAAACATACACTTGACCGAAACTCCTTATCCACCACGGGCGACCTGTTTCCAGATGGCCACGTCCAACACCTGACGGACAACACACAGGTACAACACATCCCCTATATAGACCTCTTTATTTTTTGGAGGCTCCTGAATACTTTAAGGCAGAGGTCTTCAAACTGTGGGGCGCGCCCCCCTGGGGGGGCGTGGATGGGTTCCCAGGGGGGCGCAGATGCCTCTGCAAGTATATGTAAATGAAGATGTCCTGGAAGTGCGAGCGATGTTTATTTGCTGCATTTCCAGGCTGTCTTCATTTATTCCGAGCCCGTGATTTGAGCCGTGGGGGCAGGGGTCAGTGAGTGTGGCATGTATTTTCTCTATGTTTCAATAAGTAAAGGCTGCACAAATACTCAATGTGAAATCAGTTTGTGGTGTGTTTGTCCTGGTGAAAACTATATTTGTTTGAGAGTTTGATTGAATATGCGTTTTAACTGTGCAGTGATAAATGCAACTTTTGTACTTTGCGTTTTCCCTCGTTTATTTTTTGATGATTTTGGTTGTGTTTCACGAGGATGAGTCTTGCTGGTCAGTGTCTTGGTTTTGAGCACGAGGAGGGATTGCTGCTTTCACTTGTCTCGGTTCACGGTTGTCATATTATATTATGGGATGAAGAGTTAAAAAGTTTTTGTTTCAAAAACTTTATTAACATTTAAATTGCACACATCAAAGAGTGGGTAGTTCTAACATTCGGTAGGAATGTCATAGGTGCCTGAGAGCTACCGGGCCTAGTTCTAGACTTGGCGAGCGCCTGTACCTCACAAGAACCTAGAATGCTTAGCTTGAGGTCCAGGGTATAAGCAAAGCCACTGGAATTATGCGGCAGAAGAGGGCCAAATTATGAGACAGAGTTGAGTAAATGATGCAGCAAGAATAGGCAAATTATGCGGCACGTTTTTGATAGTATTGCTTAATTATTTTTTCATTTTAAAACTTGGTAACACTGTCTGGGCATTGATTGCACCTCATTAGGACCAGTTTAATACCGAAATATAACTATAAGCAACAGAAAGAAGACAGGCCAGCTTTGCAAAGTGCCTTCCACCGCGCGGCACCATGTGTCATGGCATTTTTACTAACTTTGGAACCGTTTGAGCTAGAACCATTTTTTTGTTGTTAATATCAGCAGATGATGCGGCAGATTGTGGATTATGTGTCAAATCTATAAAACACCTAAATACAGCAGTAAGCAACTACAAGATTACCAGTCAATCTTTGCAAAGGGTCTTCCACTGCTCTGGAACACTTTGCCATGTTTTAAGTAAATTGTGTTCTGTGTGAGCTAGAATCAAGTTTCTTTTGTTGGAATCTGCAGATTATGGATTATGTAGCAAATGCGGTAAACTCATAATTATGTGGAAAACGCTGCTGCTGCAGAAACTCTTAATTCCAGTGGCCCTGGCTTTAAGTGACTCAATCAATTAACGGCTGGTTTCTTTTTAACTTTCTGCACTACCTCCACACCCTTCGCTTTCAGGCAGAGGCACCTCAAAGTCAGCATTAATCATTCAGGGGCAGTTTTTTTGTGTGAAAGCCGAGTCCATGGGGTGGCAGGTAGAAGGCCAGCAGGATTGCATTCAGATGCAGAGCCCTAATCCTCTTGACCCCTGGGGCCTCACCGAGGAAAGGAGTGAGATTCATAGATATTGTCAAAGAGAGGGCCCAGAATAGGGAGCACTGTATGGGGACTCATTTTTATGTTTACAAATGGCCAGAAACAGCTTTTACAGAGAGATACCCCAAAGAAGGGGACAATATAAGTGTTTAAAAAAAAAAAATGTAAAGGTTCATTCATTGGCACTGCTGCCAGGAGTGTAAGTGGCCACTGCTGATTATCATTAAGGAAGCAGATGCAGCAGGACTGGGGCCCAGGGGTTTGAGGGGCCCACTGCATCACAATTATGACTGTCTACCTTTAAAAAATGGGCATGGCAGCTTATTTTCCTTTCTAGCATTAGGACTGAGGTGATGGTCCGTCATGGTGGGGAAGAGGTAAAAGATGCAGAGGAGTAGCCTGCTACTCAGGACTACAGTTATCATTAGCGCAGCAGGTGTAGTTGCTTTGGGGTCCAAGAGTGTGAGAGGCTCACACCACCCCAATTATGGGGATATGTATGTTTGGGGTAATGCATGTTTTTGTCTGATGCATTTGCTGTTTTATAAGTCTCATATTTAGTGCAGTTTATAAGCTATAGAAAAAGTACTCCTGAAATCATCTCATAAGACCTGCCACTTGCATGCAACCATGTCCCTCCTGCTCCCCCAATCCTTGCCATAAAGTTTTGGAGGGGGGCCCCGACCTCAAAACATTTTGCTTAGGGGGGCTCAGAGCAAAAAAGTTTGAAGACATCTGCTTTAAGGTCTCTTATACCCGCCTATCCGCTCCCCCCTGATGGTTTCCCACCCCTGACAATGGTAATTACGGCCACAGATGGCGGACATATGACATATAGACTTTATCATTCATGCATGGCCCTGAAGCCGGACACAACCACACAGGTGCCGGAGGTCTGAGAGACGGAGCTGGGGATCTCGCTCACGGATCAGATATGGAGCAACTGTTGTGCAAAAACACAGCGCCTCTCCATCAACCAAAGACACAAACTGTTACATTTCAAATTAATACGCCGCTACTACCTCTCCCCATTAGATATTGCCTAATTTGATCACACTAGATCCGACAGATGCCTGAAATGCCATGCTCCAGGAGCAGACTTTGCACATTTAACTTGGACATGCCCGGTGGTAGCCAACTACTGGGAGGCTGTATACGCACATATCTCCGTCATGATCGAAAACGTGATGGCCCCAGACCCCGTGGTCGCCACACATTCCGCAGCCTTGTTTCCATGGCGCTACTACTGGGTAAGAGGGAGATTGCTTTGCGTTGGGGAAGTGCCAGACCACCCACCCCTAAAGATTGGCTGGAGAATATGAACAGATGTAAGACTATAGGAGAGGACTATACCAACCTAGAATTTATTTATTTTTTATTTATTTATGCATTTTTATATAGCGCGGACTTTACCCGAGGGTGTCAGAGCGCTTCACAACAGGATTAGCAACATTACATAAGGAGGAGGATACAAATGAGCATAATACAAAGGCAAGCGTTACATTGCATGAAGAAAAGTGACAATTGTGCAAAAACAAACAAACCAAATACAAAAAGAGGAATAAGTTCCAATAGGAAAAAGTGACAGATGTGCATGAAACAAGGGATACCAAATACAAATGGAGGTATAATGCTGCAATAAGTGGCAGTCACACATGACACACTGGGAAGGCACTTCTATAGGCTTGGAGTACAGAATTTCCTATAGTGGAAGAACTTCCTTGAGGTAGTAGAGAGGGCGTGAATTCAGCAGGGGGTACATGGGGTACAAAATATATGATACATGGGGTGCAAAATACCACTAAAGGCATAATACTGTAATAAGTGGCAGTAACTCAAAGCACACTGAGAAGGCCCTTCTATAGGCTTGGAATACATAATTCCTATCATGGAAGAGCTTCCTAGAGGTAGTAGAGAGGGCGTGACTTCACAGGGGACTTAACCTGGGGGAACACGCACATAAAAACCAACACAACACACAAAGTAAGGAATGAACAGACAAAAGTACAACTTTAAACTGACGGGCGAACTTCCTAGAGGGGCCTAAGACCGAACGTATTAGTTCTGGAAGTGTCTTTGGAATAGAAGAGACTTGAGGTCAGCTTTGAAGATCCGGGTAGAGGAGGTGGCACGGAGCAGTGGGGAAGCGAGTTCCAGATTCTTACCGCATTGCCCGAGAAGGATTGAGCCATCGATCTTTCTCTTTTGAAGACGGGGGGCTCAAGCAGAAGCTTTTCCGCATTGCGAGAAGGGCGAGAGCCACCGGACAATTTCAATTTATTCGCCAGGTAGCAAGGGGAGGACGTGTGTAGGGCTTTGTGTGTGATGCAGGCAGTTTTGTAAATAGATCTTGCCTCGATCGGAAGCCATCGCAGAGAGGACAGGATAGGAGTGATGTGGTCGCTTCGTTTAGACCCTGAAATGAAGCGAGCTGCTGAATGGAGGATGGATTTGAGAGGGGAGAGGTGGGATTTGGGTAGGCCAGTCAGAAGAGAATTGCAGTAATCCAGTCTTGAGAGAACCAGAGATTGTACCAAGGTTTTTAAGTCTTTCTCCGGGAAGAACCGACGGATCCCCCACAGAAGGCGCAGCTGGTACCGTGCATTCTTGGCAATAGAGTTGATGTGGGCGATTAGGTTGAGTCTTTTGTCGAGAATGACACCTAGGGATTTAGCGCTGTCAACAATGATGGGTTTGTTGTTGAGAAGGTTCAGCTGATCCATCCAAGATTGAACAGGAGGAGGTGAGAGAGAGGTAGAGAGGAGGAGGAATTCAGTTTTGGCGGGATTCAGAATGAGTTGGTGAGCTGACATCCAGAACCCCCTGCATCCCGCCCCAAAGATATTTGGTTACCCTTTTGCATGTACCTTCGCACCCTAGAGCAAAACACTAATGATTGATTCCTCTACCCATCTCACGCACTAATGAACCACTCTTTCACGTTGAACAATTAAATATTTCAGAAGAATAAGGCTAGAGTCCAACAACTCAACTTCCGAAGCAGCTGTTCTAGGATGTTGCTAATTTGTATCAATCGTAATATTCTGCACAAAGGATGTCAAAGGAAACAGTTATTGGTTCAAATACATTTTGCAATTCTGGTGAGTTTCCCCATGGGCTTTGAAACATTCAGTCTATGACCACTGGAAGAAGAGGAAGTAAAATATTAGGGCTACATGAAATTCAGCTAATAACAACAATAACCATGTTAAATTGTGAATCACCCCTTAATAAGAGACAAAGATATAACTTCAGAAAACATTAATAAACATTTCAGTTCTGAGCAAAATGAATACATGTAAGTATAGGGTACTCACATTTTTTGCAAATATCAATGTTTCACATATTGAAAAATAGTTATTAATCTCACCATATGAATGTTGTTCAGGGTTTACATATATACGCATTTAGAGAAAGTTTCACAAAAACACTTAAAACAGTAGCACCTACTTTTCTTTTGTCATTGTCGGTGCACACGTTATAACATGAGCTAATAATTTTGCATTTTCCCATAGAAATCAATCTGTTACACAATTATTTTCTTTTAGTCTTATTAATATCACACTCCTAATCATAAAAAACAAACCCATTAGTACTTGTTTAATGACCACATCTATTGAATTTAAGTACGAAATATCTGAAACTATCTTCCGATCAGCATGCTTTTACGATGCAGTATCTGCATCACTGTTGTATGTAATTTTTCAATAAGTGGAACTTTAACACACGTTTGTCATCATTTGTGTAAAATGTTGTCAAAATCATTTCTTTTGTCACTAAATTTGGTAAAGTTTCTGCTCCATCAGTGGCAACATCAGTGGAACTTCACACTTTTCTCGCTACTTCATTTTTGTGAGGACATCTATAGATACTATCTTTGATAATGCAGCTTTTAACATCCATGCGCTGTCTATGAGGTTTGTTAAAACATACTTATTAATCTGTTTCCCTATAAAATATTGAAGAAATTGGTCTACTATTACAGTAGAAAAAGTCCTTTTTGTCTTTCGGTTGATATGCACCATTTGTTCTTCTTTTGTCAGTGATACTACCGTTTTTTGATTGCATGCTGTGCTTGAGAGAACATAACTTAGCGGCCAGTCCTATCAACTGCCGATTTGCACAGACCCGCGGCTGATAGGGGTAAGAGCACTTAGTGGTATAGGATCGTCACCCACGTTCCCACTCCTACCTTAGGGCTGCGAGTAGGGGTAGCGGAGATGTCCCAGATAGGACTGGAGATAATCAGGGAAGCTAGCGCATCCTGAATGATGTCAGTCCAGTCAGGGCACAAGTCCTAAAAAAAGAAGTGGGGGGACTAACCTAATTAATCAGTACGCAAGTGACATCACGGCACGTGACATCACAGCGCGTGACATCACAGGAAGGGGCATCACAAGAAGTGGCATCAGATCTTAAGCCCTCACATTATGTTTAGCAGGTGTATCATGAGTACATTTGAGCACATTTCGAGCACACTTGCAAACCCTCCTGATTTAGGCAGAAGATTCACACTTTTGTAAGCTTCACATAAACCAATGTTGCCTTTTGTCAGCGTAAAGCTTTCTCTACCCATAGTGCTTTAAAAGAAAAAAATTGTGATATTTAAATTATTACAACACCTCCTCAGGGGTAGTAAGCGCTATATAAATGCTATTCATTTTGTACAAATACTGGGAAAGATGGACACATCTGACGTTCTTACCGTGCATGCATATCTCCTAAACAGAGCCTGAACAAAGTGAAAAGATGCCTCTCTTAAGTATGTGTGAAGTGCTAACATGTGTGAGCCTTTGTTTCCCATCTGCGGCATTTGCTTCTAGGTGTGAGGCTCCTGACTGCTGCCAGCCAGGAGACTCGAACAGAAGGAGGCCTGATGACCCCTCAGAATAGGCCATTGTTATGGGCCCAGCAGGAGTCAGAATAAGAAAGCTCCGTCTGCGCCTGCACGTTGTTGCTTGTTGCCATCGAAAGCAGATAACAACGTGCAGGCGCTGCTGAAAGTGTCCCGGTGTTTGGAAACTACACCGGGACGAATTCATCATCTTTTTCACTGGGGCCATCTTCTTGGCAGGGTGGACGGTGTCCACCCTGTGAAATAAGTGGGAGAACAAATGCTGTAAAAATTTCAATTCTGCCCAAATTCACTTTTTTATTTAATGCAAACCCACTGGAATTTAAGCCTATATGGTTAAGGAAGATCCAAAGTGAAATCAATACTTTTATTTGGGCTTCCAAAGGAGTAAGGATAGCGTGGAAGAAGCTTTCCCAGAAGAAAATTCGAGGAGGCATAGCCAGTCCAGATTTTTTGGCTTATTACAGAGCCTTTCAATTTAAGAATATTAGGATTCTTCTTAGACCCCGCGCTTCGTATCCTCCGTATTGGTATAATGTAACGGATGAGGATAACTGTCTTTATAAATTTGGTCATCCAAAATATTTCAAAAAGATAAAACTAAAAGTTCTGAGATCAGCCTATAAGTTATGGTATGATCTAAGGAAAACTTGGAAAATCCCCTACTACAGTGATCTAGCACCTATATGGTGCTCACCCGGAACCCCGGATTGCTTAAAAGACTCTCTTGCTGCCCCATTAATAAGTGCTGGTATAACTAGCTGGGGAGAACTCCTTGAAAATGGCACTCTTCAAAGTTGGGCCTCATTGTTAGAAAAAACCAACGGAGGCATATCTAAGTTCAAATATTACCAGTTGGCGAGCTGGTCAAAAGATCAAGAGAAAACATTAGTTTCCACACAAAAATTGGAAGAAGAGATTCAAAAAGATCCAACTCGGAAAGAAGTATCTAAATGGTACTGGTATATGATTCAAGATGAAGAAGACGATTTCACCACCCTTTGGTATACTATTGCTTCTGCACCCCTAAGGAAAAACCATTTGTTTACCATACATAGGTCTTACTGGACGCCTGAGAAGTTGTCTAAAATAAATAACCGGGAGACGAAACACTGTCCGAAATGCAACATGATAAAGGCAAACGATATTCACATGTTCCATTTGTGTACACACCTTGATGTCTTCTGGGAAGAAGTTGGTAAGAGTATTTCAAAAGCTCTAGATATTAACATTAAGGTAAGCACTTTTACAGTTATCTTTGGCATTTTGGATAATAACATAGTGGATACGGTATTAAGTAAAAATCAAAAATATTTACTATTTGTCTTGATCCTGTTAGCTAGACGGGAGGTGTGTATCAATTGGATTCTCTCTACTCCTCCCGGGGTGGCAGATTGGCATAGATCAGTAGATAGAATCAAGAAATTGGATAAAGCTAGTGGGAAGAGTAAACGAATAAAATATTGGGATCTATGGGATAAGAATACATCTTAAATTAGGGCGGACGTCCAATGATTTTAACTAATGCGATATGGATGGAATTATCATGGTGGGACCATGATTGACCATTTTTCAAATTCTTTGAAGGTTCTTGAGACCTGCGGTTAACCGTGTACCCTACGGGCGGTTCTCCTGTAATATTTTTGGGTATACAAGGTGACTTTGGCCTTACCATAACCACATTTAATCGCATAAATGAGGACAAAAAAAAAAAAAAAGAGGAAAGTGCAAGTTAACGAAAATGCCATTCGGTACCCTGAGATTAGGAAGGACTATGTTGTCATTCAGAACCCCAAGATGAAAAACATCCGTTATTCAGTTTTTATTCATGTGTAATTTAATGTGGATAAAAGGCTGTTAAGATAAAGTACAGGGCGAAATGTAGTATTGAAGATTACTTTATTTGTAACAAAGAGCAGGCAGATACATGAACAGAGCATCTCCGTGGCTTTCCAAGTACTCCGCTAACTGTCACCCTTGGAGCTCTGCCTCCACCCGTTCTACATTCCACGCACACGCACCCTGCCTACCACATTCTACTACCAAATACAATTCTACGCCATGTGTGTAATACAATAGACATAACAAAGGCCCAAAACTATTTGTCCCTGCTTTCACTGCTAAGCAGGTTAGAGGAGTAATGTCGAGACATATATAACATGGCCTCTCCTCCCTGCCCAAAATGTAAAAAGAACAGCTGGCCTCAAGTCACTAAGTACATACCTAGAGCCGAGGGAACCATGTTATCTGAAAACCGGGCTAAGTGGAAGATGAGACCTTGGAGTGATTAAAAGTCTCTCTTTGGATACAGAAGCATTTCCATCTTGGATACAAATCTGGGGTGAGAAAAACAGATGCCACCAAAACCCACCACCCTCTCTACCATCCCATACCCTCCTCTCCCGAAGGTGTGCCCTCTGCCCTCCATCAGAGCATAGAAAGCAGTGCTGCACTGACAGGCTGTCAGAGAGGCCTCTCAGAGCAGCCTGGGATTCCTTCATGGGGTAGCAACAGTGGGTAGCAACTTTTGTTGCCTACAGGTTGCTTTGTCGCAGCTGTGAATAACCAGATTGGGATCTGGTGTTCATGCTAGTGGCTGTCAGTGAGAATCATACATAACAAACAAATATCCGTTTCAGAGTACTATGCCTCTTGCTACAACCAAGAAGAGTGTAAGTAACCCTCTCTCAATGTACCCTTTTCTAGAATCAATAGAACCATCCAGTGAGTGCTCGACAAGCAGAGTAAACACAAACGTCGAGGGTGTGTGTACACCAAGCTGTTTTGTAAGCCCTTTCTCAGTGTCAGGTGGCCTTTGGTGGCTGATACCTTTGCTTAGGCTAATATACATTTTAGAGCTTTTAGTGGCATCTTCGTGTTTCCCCACCCAGGATTTTGACCTTACAAGGAAATTCTGCTGTATCAAAAGGCCTGTGATCACTCCAAGGCCTCATGTTCTGCTTAGCGTGGGTTTCCAAATAACTTTGTTCCTCTGCTCTGGTTGCGTTGTGTGAGTTGGTTGGTTTTTTACTGGAATCAGCCTTGTGGTTTCCTGCCCATTTCTCGCTTTAGCGTGCTTTCAATGGCTGTAGCTGTCTGCTCGATGAATTTTCAGGGAAACACTGAGTCACTGTTATGAAATGAAAGTTCTTGCAGAGGGTAGTAGCCAAAGGTAAATGTCAGCCAACAAATTCACGTGTATAACCCTTCAGCCGGAAAAAATGTCTCTAATCCACTTCCACAAGAAAGACTCGGCTTGGATGGGAGGTGTGCACGAGAAGCAGTCGGCTGCACCATCAGATACATTCAGCGGATAGAATTGCTGAGATTTCTAAGCGAGGTGTACAACATTTAAAAAGTAAAACAAGGACTTACCTGTCGCCTGCTGAGTCAAAGAGAGTGGCTGCTTCAAGCAGCTTGCCGCTGCCCTTGGTCAGCAAATTGATTGTAATAGTGTGCAAAATTCGTTTTTGTGCCTGGCTCACCTGTTTAAAGGTTACATAATAAAGGCCCAGATTGCTAAACCAAGTCTTATTTAGAAGTGGTTTACCTCCACCCTGACAAATGCAAGGTAGGAACTACTGAATTGATTAATGGTTCTTAGCAAAGCCTAATAAACATTGGCAAAGCCAATAGATCTGGCCTCTGCAAGCCTTTGCAATAGGTAAATGTTTTTTTATTTTTTTATTGCAAGCATATGCCACAAAAATAAAATGAAGACGGGGAAAAAAAGAAAACATGGCACTGCCTGAACATGGCAGCCATATGCTTGCAATAAAAAAAAATTCTTTAAATTGCCTATCATTTTATTAGAACACCACGTGCGCTTCCTAGCAGGCAGGTGTACTGGTAATAGATATAGAAACCCGTTTTAGTTTTATTGTATGTAAGAGGAAAACATCATTCTTTTTGGGGCTATGAAAAGGTACTATTGTCATTGAATTGTCGTAATCTGAAGACGTAATTTAAACACATAAGGATGATAAAAAAAAATAAGAGATAAAAACTGGAAAGAAAAATGCATTTTTAGGTCGAGCCTAGAGTAGCGCGCATGCATTGCGAGACTTTATGTAGGTGGTTTTAAAAGCTGACCACATGCTCGTGCACAATGGCCTTTTCCGTGCGGTTACCCGCACGGCCGCCATCTGTTTCCAATTATCGTGCCCAGACGCGGGCGCTATAATTGAAAACACATGGCGCCCGTGCAGGTAACCGCAAGCAATAGGCCATGGTGCACGAGCGTGTGGTCAGCTCAGCACGCTGCCGCGTTCGCTCGTTTTATCTATTGCGAGAATGTTCCTCTACAAGCAGAGCTTTAAGTCAAACAAACTTTGCATCCTTTCAGAAGTGTTAAACTTGTAAACTTCCCAAAAGCAGACACCTGCCCTGTTCACGCCAACGCTCTTCGGGTTGAACATCCGCAGTAACTGAGGGTCACACCGCAGCGCGGCTCCGGGGTCGCAGGTCTAACAGGGTTAACCTGATTAACAAGGGTCGCGTGGGGGGTGGCGCTCCGTGATGCCATCACCATGGTTACATCGGTAGCGTCCACAGCTGTGAATCGAAGTCTCTGGCTCTACCCCTCTTCACTGCGCAGGCGCAGCGGCCATGCTGCAGCATGCTTCCCAGAGGGTGGGGGCCCAACGAGGCCTCAATCCTGATAGAGAGGGCGGGGAAGAGGTGACAGTAGATTGAGATCTCTGATGTCACTCCTGCTCTCCATTGCTATCCAAGTACAATCATGAGAGGATGTGGTCTGACGGCTAGACTGCCGACTTTGGAGCTGGGAAGCCACAGTTCGAGCCTCAGGGTCGATTCCACATCCTGTGATTCTGAGCAAATCACTTCATCTCCCCGTGCCCACCAAAAAATTTTTAAAAAAATGAATGTATCCTTGTGTAAAGTAAGTGGTGCTCATGTAAAGCGCTCCAATACCTTTGGGTTGAGTTCGCGCTATATAAAAAAAAAACATACCACTGCATACATGTGTGTTCTTGGGTGCACTCTGGGGCCAGACCAGACATTCTAGTTTTCCTTTTCAGTCTACCGCTGGCTCTGACGCCCCCGCAACTCCTCACAGATGTGAGATCCTTGTGCATACTAAGAGGTTCTTGCGTTTTGGGATCTGAAACGTTGTTCTCTTTCTGCTCATGGGATGGTGCTGGTAAATGTGTACATTTGGTAATGTCTCGTAACATATTCAGCAGAGGGATGTTTCGGTAAAGTTATATATAATCAGCATCAGGGTTGGATTGGGATCAAAAATCGGCCCGGGCACACCAAAAACAAGCATTGGCATAGCCAATAGGTCTCGCCTTTGGGACCTTATAAGTGTTTAGCCATGCAACAGTTGATGTTGTTGCACCAAGGATATTGTGCTGGATAACTAAACACTTATAAGGTCCCAAAGGCGAGGCCTATTGGCTATGCCAATGCTTGTTCTCACTAGCCATTGCACTGAAGTGCACTTCTTTATAGGTAGCAGTGCATGTATCTGTCAGGCAAAATACTGTCATCTTTAGTGCAAGACAGCCAATGGCTGAAGTGGGTTGATCCTTTGCCCCATGCTGTATTCTCTGGAAGCTAAATGTGGATGTCAGTAGAACAGACCGATGAACGAAGAGGCCTGACCCATAGTCCTGTTTAGGTAGATATTATATTTTATTTATGATTTCCTTTTTTATGTTAGGCTGTCAAAGCAGCTAAAGCTGTCTCCAGGCTAGGCCTACAAAGTGCCCATACAAGTTATGAATATTGGGAAGAACTAGCACTACAGGGTGCAGATAGATGTATTAACCAATTCTGCTGAGAAGCTTTTAAAGAGCATAGTGCTTTACGTAGGAAAAAATGGCGTGATGACTATACATAGGGCTCCAGTGTTGTCATCGTTTTAGAATAGCTCCCTCATCTGCCTAATCTTGCTACAGAGTGGCTTTATTCAGACTCGGTAGAGCAAACTCTTGATCTTGATTTCAGTGTGAACGCTGCTTCAGCCCCTTCAAGTCATATTCCTTGGCTATAATTAAAGAATGTATTTCAGGTCTGATCTCTGTAGTGACTGACTGTACTCAACCCTACTCTGCTGCATTCACTGTTCCAGAGATGCTACGAAAATCATGAATCGCCCTTCTCGCCTGCAAAACTTCATCAGATCTCGAGATAGGCAAATTACTTCTTCTGTTGAAAGACTCTGGGCAAGGTAGCCTATCTTCAGCTGCAGACATAAACAGAGAAGCATAGAATCCTAGGTGAATGGGAGTCTGGGATTATAGCTTCAAGGGGAACATAGACTGTCCAAGATGCACATTTGAAAATTGTGGCTGCCTTACGCTGCACAGTGCCTGTGCAACATTCAATATCCCTTTTCAGTTTATTGATATATTGGCCTATGTGCCTCTGGTATCTGGAGCAGCAAAGACGCAGAAGAGTGTCATTACATGAGAGTCCTTCCAAGCATCTTTTGTTCTCAAGAGGGTCTCTCATATTTCGTTGGTATCTGTGCTCAACTTCTCCCTGAGTTACAGTGTTGCGACGAAGTAACACCTGTGGAACCATGTACAAGTAATTTTTAAGCTCTTTGGCAGGGCAATTTGAGTTTGTGCTATCCTTATTACATCAAATCCACACACAGATAAGCTCCAATGGGAAGTCGAGAGAAACTTTGGATAAGTACCAACAGATATCCGGTGCTTAGACTGATATTCTGCACTGTTTGTTTTTCAGTCGTTCAGCAGGTTCATCTATCTTGAGATCTATGAGGTAGTCGGATGCTCTAGCTACTACCTAAGAAGGCTGTGGCTGCCCCAGCCTTTCCTCTCACAGGAACACCTTTGATGTCATCACTTGGCCATTAATGGACCCACAATCAACAGTTTCAATTCTCTTTACAATGGCTCAGCTGAATTTTCTCATACATTGCTTCCAAGCTCTGTAAAACTTGGTAGCCACATCAGCAACTTCTATATCAAACGAAGTGTACATCTCACCGGAAATAAACACACTTGCTTATCGTAAAGGCACATGTCCACTTCATAGATATAGACATATGTAAATGAGCATCCCTGCCCGAAATTCAACAGGTGGGTTAAGATTTACATCCTTTTGAGAGCCTATAATCTGCAGTTAACCATTATTTGGTTCTGTTGTGATTTAGGCTGACTCGTGCTGCCCCCACCTTAGTAGCCCACTGTTATGGAATAAACTGCTAGAGAATATCTGATTTGCTCAACAAGTGTACATAAGATAGATACACAGATGTACTGCATTGTAGTTGTATTTATATAGCACTCACTCTACCAAATGAGGAACTAAATGCATTTACAGACAGGTAACATGCTACTATCTAAGAGTGCTATAGATGGAAGACGGTGTCTCTGTCATGTGACTGTTGTAATGCTCCTGCGTCTCACGCAGCCCTCGTGCAGTCTTGCGACATGGAATCTAACATACGTCAGATTCCATGTATTGGTTTGAAAGGGAATGTTCTTCGTTGTGTCAGTTACTCTCTAGCCAGCTAGGAAGCGTTTGCTGTTTTCCCGTTGCTCCTAAAATAAACCTTTCTTGTGAAACATACCTGTTGGTGTGTGACTCGTACTTTCTGTACCACAATTTTGGGGACGAGCTGGCCAGAAGGATGAGGTACGAGCTGAATTGAGCAGTGGGGCAGCGGCAGCGAACAGAACCCAAGTGTACATGAAGACGCGAAGGCCACAGGGGAACACAAGCAACATGGAAGCAGCCTCTTGTTCGGCAGACCTGTGCGCCAAGTAATTGTGGAGTATTTGGAGGGCGGAGGTACCCCCGTTTTGGCTTGTAGACTGCCGGCCCCTCATCAAGCTCAGCGGGCCTGCACAGTACTGGTCGCGGTGACGTGTGGTAAAGGCGCGTCACCACTGTCAGCGACCATCTTCGTTTGAGTGGACAGCGTGATGCACAAGGCAGCCATCTTAAATGGGGGAAATATTTATACTGTTGTCTGGGCAACGCACATCGCAGAACGGTGATGCGCACACTGAGGTGTTCACCTTCACGCTGCTATTAATTACTGCCAGTATTACGGATGGCTGAACTTTTTGCATTATTTACATCTTGCGTTTTGCAGTAACATTATTCACATTGGTGTATAGCTTGGTGTACACAACGGTGATACGCACACCTTTCCAATATTTTTAAGTTATATTTGCTGTGAACCTTATGAGACTTGTATGGTTTTACTCAACTATTTATGGTCTAGTGTGTCATTGCTTGTTGTAAAACATGGCAGGTCCTTATGTTTCTATGGTGTTACCACCATGTTTTTTAGCCCAGGCTGGTGCTTCACCAATTTCATGGGAGGATTGGATCTTAATGTTCAAGAATTATTTAGAGGCCTTAGACAGCCAGAATTTCTATCCGGCACAGAAAAAAACATGGAGAATTGAAACTTTTAAGCACAAAACAAGTTTTTGAGGGCAAATTGGGTCAACTCAGAAGTACCTTCTGAGTTGACCCAATTTGCCCTCAAAGAGAAATGCTGTACTGGTGCAACACAAACTTAGGAGAGTACCTATTGTGGTTCTGGAAGAGGTCAAAATGCTAATCCAAGAAATGTGAGACAAAGGTGTCATAGAACATGTAGAGGCTTGAAGTTGGGTGTCAGCTGTCGTCATTTGAGGAAGTCTGATGGTAGGCTAAGAGTTTGCGTTGACTTCAGGTCCCTAAATCAATTTGTTGTAGCTGATACTTTTCCCTTACCCCATATTGGGGAACTTGTTTCAGTGCTGAATGGTGGTAGGTACTTTTCAAAGTTAGAATTGAAGAGTGTGTACGACCAAATAAAGCTTCACCAAGATTCCAAATCTTTGATCGTCCTGGGGATCTAGAAGGATATGAAGCTTCAAAGCCAGGGGTGAGCAAGAAGTAAAGGATGAGAACCATGGAAAAATCCAACCGCCATGGTAAACGAGGTGGGACTAAGAAGACGATGTCTGTTGGGAGTTAGGAATCAGTGACCCACTAAGTAGAAGAGGAAGGTGCAACATAGAGGATCGTCTTTTGCTGGCAAAATGAGGAAGTCTGCCCTGCAAGGAGACCACATGGATGATAGGGACCCCACATCAGAGTGAAATGCCGCCCACTGACATGACAGCCATGAAGAATAACCTACAGATCAAGGTAGACATGCCACAGGACTAAACCATGACCCTAAGGTAAAACACGAGCAATGCAACTACGAAGAGAAAACTTGGCCAGGATGCAAGGTTTGAGACACTGAAACACAGAGGCACTTTTGACAGGAAGATTCTGAAACCCTAAGAAACTGGTTAGGCAGATCGGGAGAACGGATCACAGGGGGACTGGGTTTATGAGGGAGACTCCAAGAGAGACTGAAGTTGTGTTTATGTTTAAACCAGTTTTCTGTTATTAGACCTATTTGTTTCCAAAAAGGACACAGATGGAAGGTCCAGATGACCTAGTGGCAGATTAAGGATTTCTTAAGAAGGTGCAGAGAGATACTCACCAGTTAACGCACTAACAAACTTTGGAAAGTATAGCAGGATGTAGGGCTAATGAACCTTAAAACCTTAAAACGAACCTTATGAACCTTGAAAAGTACAGTGCTGGCGAACCTTAGGGTACGAATGGACTCCATATAAAATAAATGTGGCATAAAGTACCCATTGTTGTACATTATAAGGATATTGAAAGTCACAGAGGAGTTCTATCACCATATAGAGGAACAAGGTCAAAAAATATGTTCCTTCATAAGTCATGGAACTCCGAAGTGACTTGCTATCTTTTTAATGTAAGGCAGAACTGCTTAAATCGGTTTATGGGAAAGGGGATTTGTGACCATGGATTATAAGCAATAAAATAAAATACCTTCTGCCCTACATCTATGTTGCGCTTTCATTTTCATTGTAGACCAGAATAATAAATGCACCACCTGTACTGAGAAATTAAACAACCAAAAAGCAGTTAGTTATTTTTGCAAAAAGATATTAGAATCAGTTTAATCCAAGTCAGATTTAAAAAAAAAAGCTATGGCTCATATTTTGTAGTGCAATGTAGAGATTCTTTCTTCCCTGCAATGCCCAATAGTGTGGACAAAAATAAATGAGTTGCCATAAATATCTTTTTTCTGCTGACCATTTTTCTTTTTAGAGAAATATATTACAAGGAAAAGCATGTTCCTGTTTTCCTGGTTTAAACTGCAGCTGTAGTTGTGCTCTGTGACCTACCTTTCACTTTGGCTGCTTGCCCTTTGCAGGAGACATTGTAACATCAGAACTCAACTGTAAAAACTTATTACTGTTGATCAGCTACATCATTTCTTTGCTACAGGTGACTAGAGACTCCACAAGTCATGTATAATAAGGAAATCGGAGACAGGCTTTTATACTGGGAGTGCAGCACTCCATGTACTTTATATATATATATATATATATATTTTTATATATTTGGTCATGTGATCAAGGCAGGGATCTGCCGAAACGCGTCATGGCGGCTGGTGGTGTGTCCAAATAAATATTTGCACCAAACCTGAGGTCTACGCTCGTTTTTTCTTCTGGAGAAGATTTGTAAGGCGAGTTTGCGGCATATATACATATACATACATACATACTCTCTCTCGCTCCCTCTCCCTCTGAAAGTGAAGAACACTTGACAAGCAAAATCCCATCTTTCCTAATATTTACATAGTTGATTAACCTCTTAAGTACGGAAGATGACAAATTGACATTCTCAGCACTAACTTCATAGCACGGAGGACGCCAACTGGTCGCCCTCTATACATGAATAGAAAATGCTTCTGAAAAAACATCAGAAGCATTTTCTTTTCATAACCCAAACTCTAGATGTAAGGGAACAGCTTCTCCCTCATCCTGAGTTTGATTATTCTTTGTTTTGCTGTAACGCCAGAATGCACAGAACACTGATGGCACAGCAGAAGACAAGTGAAAGCAGACCATGCTAATGGCATGGTCAGCTTTCATTTTTGATTGATACCAAGGGGTATAACTCTGCTCCTGAGCACAGTCAACACAGGAGATGCGGCACTGGAAAAGGGACAATGCCCTCTTTCCAGCACTACCTTTCCTTATTAGATCCCTTCCTAGGGATTGCGCTGAGCATGTGATCCCCAGGGGGGTGGTAGGTGTTTTTTACCCCCAATCTGCCCCTCCTGAGGGGCAAAATGCACCCTAGACAGAAGAGATTATTGATTTATGAGTGATTTGCGGGGAGAGAGCGGTCTCCCAAGGACATGGGCCCGTGCTTCCCCTGACCCCTCAGCTTATTAGTCTTTCTGCCCCTCCTGGGGGACATATATGCCGTGTTTATTCCCAATCTGGACCCTGGGAGTGGTGGGGGCAGAAAGCTCACTAAACACCAGTGATTATTGATTTATTAGTAATTTGAGGGTAAAGTGTCCCCCCACGGGCACTTTCCATACCCCCAGGTGGGGGGGGTGGCAGTGGGCAGTGCCCCCCTTGGACATGGGCCGGTGCTTACCCCGCGCCTGGCTATATTAGTCTTTATGCCCATCCGAGGGGGCAGATACAGGGTTGTTACCCACAGTCTACTCTCCCAGGGGGCAGAAAGCCTACTAGACACCAGGGGAAAATGTCGCTATTCCTAGTTCCAGCGACAAGAACTGATCAGACCAAGCGCAATGGGAGTTCTCCTGTCATGGGTGCTAAGCCCAGCCACAAAAGTGAGGTGCGTTTTTATCAGGACAAGTGTGGAAATGCTGGGTGGTAAGAATGTTGTGGAGCCCTGCAGGTTCCGGAGGTTCTGTCACATAAATGGAAGGAAAATGCATGATTGTAAGCAAAGTTTGAGGTTTGCAGGTCATTGTGGGTAAGAAAACGACTTGGGATCCACACTAGGCACACCACCTTGGACTCCCCTTGGGTGTCTGGTTTTGGTAGGTTTCACCAGAAGTGTCTGGGTTTGGTAGGTTTCCATGTGCGGCTGCCGAGCCCAGACCCAAATACTGCAGCTACGACAATGCCAAATCAGGTAAATATTTTGACAGGAAATGTTGATATTTCCACATTATGTTTTGGGGCCTTTCCTGTTACAGGCACAGGGCCCACCCACAAAAGTGGTGTACTGTTTTTATCGGGAGACTTGTGTGAATGCTAGGTGGTAGGAAATTTGTGTATCCCCACAGATTCCTGTACTTTCCCTCACAAATATGTGAGGAAAAAATGTGTTTTTGTAGCCAAAGTTTGAAGTTTGCAAGGGCTTCTGGGTAATAAAACCTTGTGCAATCAACACAAGTCACACCACCCTGGACTCCCTCGGGTGTATAGTTTTCAGAAATGTCTGGGTTTTGGTAGGTTTCCCTGGGTGTCAGGTGACCTAAGGTTCAAATTCCACAGCCACCCACATTGCAAAAACCCCCCCAAAAAACGGGGGTCGGTTTTGAGATGAAATATTTGATCTGTCAATGTTGCATTTTAGGCCCTTTCTTGTTGTCATCACTAGGTCCACCCACACAAGGGTGGCACTCCTTTTATGGGGAGATATGTGAGAAGTGGGTGGAAGGAAATATGTTGGCCTCTGCAGATTCCAGACATTTCCCTCGCAAATATGTGAGGAAAAATGTGTTTTTAGCCAAAGTTGAGGTTTGCCAGGGCTACTGGGTAAAAACACCTTGTGAGATCCACGCAAGTCTCACCAACCTTGACTCTCACAGGTGTCTAATTTTCAGAAATGGCTGGGTTTGGTAGCTATCCCTGGGTGGCAGGCAAGCCCAGACCCAAAATCCACAGCTACCCACATTGTAAAAAAATGGTTGGTTTTGAGTGGAAAAATGTAATATGTTCATGTTGCGTTTTGGACGTCTTCCTGTCGCTATGCCCACTCACACAAGTGGGGGAGGGAGGCACTGTTTATATCAGGAAAAATGTAGAAATAAAGAAAAGTAAAACATTTGTTACTACCAATTAGATTTCTCTGCATTTGTGGCTCCCAAATGTAAGCCGGTGTGCAAGAAAGAAGGTATTTTGCAAAATGCCCACTGAATCACATGATAGTACGGGTAATCACAAATTCAGAGGTGTACAATTAACCACTCTTTCTAAACTCAGTATCTTGTGTACATTTCGGAAATACATAGGTATACCTATTTTTCATGCCTCTTATTTTATCATATGAATTGCTGTATCGTTGGTACACAGTGAAAAAACCATTGTAAGGTACAGCTCAGTTTTTGACTCTGTGTATTGTGTGGTTCTGGAGAACTTACAAACCCTATATATCTCAGAGACTAAAAGGGCCTATCTGGCCTTTTGAGAAATGTATAGCTTTCTGGGATCATCCATGGGTTTCGCACCTGTTTGTACCACAACATGCAAGTAGGTTGAAACCGCAAAAATTGACTACCTCTTAGAATGCACTCAAGGGGACTCTACAAACACTTGGTACCTTTAGAATCCTCAGGATGTTAAAAAAGGCCCCAAATGTGGGGTGAATACTTTATGTGGGAAAACATTTATTAAAGCTAAGCACCTCCCATATCAAAAAAGGTTTCAGCACTGATGGTGGAAAATCCTCTGCAGCTAAGGTGTTAAGGGACAGAGGTGGGACACATCAGGTCAGACATCGCGAAGATCCACTGGAAGTCAAGAATTTCACAAAGCCATCCTGAAACAAGTCCTTCTGAAAGATAAGACAAGGAATGCATTAGTGAGCTGTTATTATCTCTTGAAACCCCAACCACATTTTAGTGTTGTGTGTGGATGGTAAAGACTGCTCAAACTGTGTTGCAGCAATTTTCTAGAAAAAACGTGGTCGTTAATGGATCAGATGACTATCACTTGGATTGGTCTGCACTGTACAGTTTAAACCATATTGAATTTTAGCATTGGAAAGTGCCCAAAGGTGAAGGAGAAGCGATCTTGCATCAACTATAGTAAATGCTCTGAAGTACTTTTGCATGCTGAGCAGCAACCCATACTGTAGAGAATTATGGAGCTTGCAGTGGTTTATGCTCTGATGTGTCTACCCAGGAGCAGCATTTAGAACAGCATTGGAATGGCCATTGTGCATCCAACCATATTAAATGTTCTGATGGGTTCAACTTGGCGCAACACAGGGACAGTTCTTAAAAGTCCAGCCATATTAAATGATTAAATATTTCAACGTGGTGTGGCGAGGAGTAAACCCATAGGAATGGGCATTATACTACCAAACATAGTTTATGTTGTGATGGGTCATTGGGATGCGACAGAGGAGCAACCATTGTGTCATGAGCTACAGCATACACCTGAAGAGACCATTCTGGAGTGGCATGGTGCACTTGTACAATACTCCATGGTGTAGCTCACTCAGGAGCGACAGGGAGCAGCCCATAAGAATGAGTATGGTACACCGTGCCATAGTATATGCCTTGACTGGTCCACCATAAATTAACAGACCACCAAACATAGTATGTCCAGCCACAGTACCATAGAAGCTTTTGGTCTGGATTCTTCTATGTATAGACCAGTTGCCTTGAGTAAAAAGATTTACGTAAAGGGTGTAGATGAGTAGGCTGCCCTACAAAACTCATTTTAAAACTAAACATCAGTGGTGTTGTAATGCCTTGACTAGACAGTTTAAAGTCACCCTGAAGTAAAAACAGGTACCATCTCATGTCTGTTACTCTAGGCAGCCACCTACTTTCCAAATGAAATGCCCCTTCTCACCCTTGCTGCTGAAGTGAGCAAAGCTGAATCCAGACCGTCAGGTTACCCAGATTTTTATATGTATATTACTATATGACAAGAACAGCATAAAAACACCAAGGGTTAGCATTAAAATGTTCTTACAGTTCATAAGGGAGATGGCGATAGCAGGTTGGCTCCTTGGGTATGTATATGTTTGGAGATAGGACACAGAGGTGGAGAAAAGAAATGTCCTTAATCAGGCAACATATGATAATGTGTAAAAGAAAGCATAACAACATTGTTATTTACTGAAGTGACCTCTCAGCCTGTGCCTCTACCTGTCACAGCCACAACACACAATCTACACAGAACACACACAGAGCATCATATTCTACAGAGTCTAGGGCAGATCACAAGCAAGGAAAGAGGCACCACACACAAGAAAGAAATCAGAACACGTAACCCCCATTCTAAATGAACTTCACTGCCTTTCCCTTGTTGCATAAATCATCTTTAGAATGGACTGTACCACATACATGCCCTGCACATTGGGTTTCCTATCTTCTGAAGGGATAAACTATGAACTACTGGAGATGAAAGAAGTATAAGAAACAAATCCCACCACCTAGAAATCATAGAAAGCAGAAAAAACTAAGCTTTCTCCTGCTAGCTGTCAAATCTGCGAAACAGCCCACTTGAAACCATCATAATCAATCCTAACTTGATGTCCTTCCAGAAAGGCATCTATACTTTAAATAATCTACCTTGTAGTCTATTTTGTTCTTCTGTTCAAGTTATCTGTTACCTCTTCTCCCTTTCCCTGCTGAGATGTTACTTCTGCAATAGTTATTTGTTAGGTGCTCTGCTGCCCACAGAGTTTAGTAGGTGCTATATAAATATATTTAAATAATACATAAATAACGATATTCACCCCACCTAAAATAGGAGCATTCTGATACACATATTTATATATTTTATTTTATCTTTGTTCCCTTGCACAGCATTAATGTCTTGCTTCAACTGAAGCAGAGCATTGCTCCATAAGATGAATGACTAGTTAAATTGTAGCATGTCCTGCATGTTTATGACCAATTCCATGGAATATAAACCTTCATCCGCTGATCAGAAAAGGAGGGTCTTCACAACTTTCCTGGATTTCCCAAAATCTATTTCATGATGCTGATTCTTTTGCAGTGTCACAATGATCTCCAGTGTCTTTCTATAGATTGAGGTATGTCTGTATGTTGTAAGCACAATGCGAAAGACCAGTTGATAACATTCAGTGATTTAGTCTATCAGAGCCATGTATGCATTCAGCTGGATCGGTGAGGTGCCTGAGCCCTGTGATATGCTGTAGGTGAACGTGGGACTGGGCAGTTTGACTTGGTGGGTGCGAAACATTGGGAAGGATGAAAACAATCCTTCCCATAATGCTAAAGTAGACCCGGAACAGGAAATCGGTGGTCAATGGTGTTTAGGTTTCTGAGAGTAAGACAATAAATTGTGGATGGTTATGTTTGTGGTAATCGGTTCTGTTGATCATCTGGGGCTCTTCCCTGATTGGCAGAATCTTAGAAGAGTGTTCTGCTCCAGATAGAATTATATTTGTTTACTTATTTTGGTTTAAGTACCATGGAAACGCTAGGCAGGTCAAAAATGTGTCTTTATTTTCTGGTATCTAGCCATGGCACATTAGAAAGTATACCTCTCAAGAAGATGCAGTGATTAGTCTTGTAATGAGAAGAGAAATGACTATTGATTTTTACAGCACAGACATTGGTGGGTGAAGAAGGCTTTTTGGGTGAATTGATAATTTGGATACTTGCTCATCAGACTCAAGAGCTATCCTGATAGAAGTTACTCTGCAAGGTTCTGAAGAACTGTGCCAGCTGTGTAGTGTAATTAAGGAGTGGGTGTTATATTAGGTGATTGTACAATGTAGGCTTTATCAAGCATGCCCTGAGACTTTTGCACAGTGGCTGTGAATGGGTAGTGTGGAGGAAGGTGTGCAGTAGTCTGTTATGTTGTGGAAAATAAGTGACCAGTGCCCTGGGAGTGTTGTTCGCTTTGAGATGGCATATGAGTCTATCATCAGGTGATTTAGATTTAAGCCATTCCTAGACTCCGACTCATTTTTAGGCCTTGTACACCATCAAAGTGCAATGGATTAATCCTAGCCCTGAACAATTTATTTTAGATCATTTTAGTGAAGTCAGTGTTTTGAATGTCTGGGCTAGCCTGTTGATTAGAAGGTTTCTCCCACAGCATTTGCTGGGCACAGTTGCTGTGCAGTGCAGGGTTGCTCAGGTAGCTAGAAGTTCATAAGTAGATGGCTAAACCATGGGAGAAGGAGGGGCTTGAAGACAGGATATTCTGTTTAGTGGGAACAAGAGGACAAGGTTGTGATCCATATTATGGGTGGAGGTTCATTATGTGAACTCCATGTAGAAAGCCTATGTCTGCTGCTGTACTCTTGACAATGGAGTCAAGAGAGTTGTAAATCCATAGGTTCAGATTGCCCCCTAGGACTGCACAGTTATACGGATAAGCTGGAGCGTCAGTGCAAGGCCAAATGTCTTGAGAGGAATAAATTAGGGAACTGGTCGGTCACCACAGGAGTGAGAGTGGTGGAGGGGTTAGTGATGTCTTTCAGATTTTGTAATATGATAATTTCTTGAGGTAAAGAATTGAACTTGACCCTTCAGTGGGAGCAAGATTTCACTTTACAGTGTTTTTTTTCAGTCGCATATGCTTTTAGGATGGCTGTGAAAGAAAGTAAAATCCTATCAGAATGGCTTCCATCATATTATATGGGACTGCCAATGTATAAATGTATTCTTATCTTATCATTGTTCCAGGGTTCTACATCTAACATCACAATGATGTTCAATACCGCACTATGGTGACAGTGATTCCAGGGAGGTGGTCAATTATGCGGCCCTACCAATGCAGCTGAGTTAATCAATATCTGAAGGCGCTTCCACTAATTATAAAATGCTGATCAGTACACCAGGAATAATGCTCAATACAGCTAAAATTAAAATACAACTCCAAATAGTTGAAATCAGTGGGCCCCCTTTCTACTTATTATTTGCTGTAGCTAGACCTTTAAGAATTGAGAGTCTTTTCTGAATTATGCTACCAGAGATAGTATACCATCTCGAGTTCAGTAAATACAATACATTTATCCAAAAACGCATTAGCAGCAGCAATAGAGACAATGGACTGATAATTGCCATTTCTTTGTCACACAGATTAAAGTGATACCAGTAATCTTCCACTTCCCTGTGGATAAACCTGGATCGCCATTAGACAGACCTGATATTATCAGAGGGAACCATGTTTTGTTCCCACACCAGTGCACTGCCCAGCATAAGGTAGCAACCTGTGAACTATACAGACAGGATCAACAGGTACTGCCAAATCGGAACTGTGTGGCACATTTCTGCATCACTGATCACATTGTTAATATCCTTAATGTAATGGCTCAAGGGAAATGCTTTTCTACATTCGCTAAAGTAGATCATTACTAAAAACCATTTACGGAATGCTGGAGGCTGTGATTCTTAATCTGTAGTGAAACCTCTATAATAAAATCAAAATGAAATTGAGATATCTTACCCAGTAGCGGTCGTTATAGTTATGTCAGTATTTCCAAAGGAAATGCGTTTTCTGTGTTGCTAAGAACTTTGGCATCATTTGACGAAACTTTCCAAAAAAGTGCTCTTTTTTTGCCTAGTTTGTGCATGGAAAATTACGGGGTGATCCAAAGGGGTCCCAAAAAGCAAAATCCCCATGGATTTTCCATAGTCTTCTTTAAGAAGCACAAACTAAAAAACAAAAGGATCCCTTTTATGCTATAAATTACTAGGTCACCTATGATCAAACAGAGTGCACTGAACCGAAATTATACCAAGGAATGTATAAATCTAAATCTGACAAACATACAAAATATGGTTACCTCTATGTATATTAAAAATAATTTTTATAAAATTATGTTTCACTGCATTCTTGAAATACATATTTCATAATGATCCATAATAAGAAGGAATTACATAAATTCCAAAATTATTTATACAATGTCCAAATTTATCTAAAATATACATATACACAAATACATTTGTAAAATCAATTCACATAACACACATTAAAAAGATTTTTCCTTTACATATCTCTACCACATAAAGAATATCTAAAACTTTCTAGAGCAATGTGTACAATAGAAGCTTGAATGATGTCACCAGTTATGTCATCAGTGATGTCATAAATGATGTCATAGAATATATCATGAGTAATGTTATCTGTGAAATCATAAGCAGTGCATGGCGGGGTGCAACTTATAGTTAACTCTGCTAACTAACTGGTGAATTTCTGTGTTTTTTTGAGTACACAACGTTAATGTTGTCTCTGACACATTAACCTTATAATGTCACTTTAACCTTTGTTTTTTCCAGTGAATATATATATATATATAAATAGATATGGGGAAAATATATATATAAATGAAAAATATAAAAAGTATATTTTGTGTGTGTGTATATGTATATATATATATAGGTCATGTGATCAAGGCCGTGGGACGGCCGAAACGCGTCATGGCGGACTAGCTTGGTGTCAATAAAGAATATCATGCACTGATTTGGGACTACGCTCGTTTTACTTTGAGGAGACTTTAAGCGAGAACCAGCAATATATATATATATATATATATATATATATATATATATATATATATATATTCACGGGAAAAAACATAGGTTAGAGGGACGTTACAATTAGGTTGACGTTTTACCCACACAAAACCATAGAAATTCAGCAGTTCTAGTTATACTTATAGTTATACTTATGTTGAGAAACTATAATTCGTGGCCTAAAGGTTATAGTTTCTTCAGATAAGTCTAACTATAACTGCTGAACTTATATGGTTTTGTGTGGGTAAGACGTCAACCTAACTATAATGTCCCTGTAACCTTTTTTTTTTTCTGTGAATTTCTATGTTTTTTTTAACATAAACTAATATATAATTACTGTACGTTAGTAGAACCACCACCGCGCATGCCTTTGCCCGTGCATGGCGGGGGTTGCACCCAACCCCATGCTGTGTATGGCTATTGACCGTGCACGGCAGGGGTTTGGTGTGTGAGGGGGTGTATTTTCTTTTTCACTGAGCTTCGGATCCATTGCGAAGTTCCACTGGGCGCCGCACTGAGCTCTGCAGTGAATCCGTTGATCTTTCCCCCAAAAACATGTTAGGCAATTTCTTGCCAATGAGAGGTCTCTAAGAGACCCCTCCATGTGTCCTATGGGGCTAGGATACCTGTATCCTGATCCCTTATGTTCTGTCACACTTTAATTTTCCCTCCCTGGGGGCCAAGCGACAAAGAAAATGGCAGCCGCAACTTGGCTTGTCAGGTTGTGGCCAGCCAGTCAGGGCCTTGCTTTTCGCCTGGATCTGTGGATACCCCACAAGTGCATCCTTGTAGGATTTGCATCCCTAGATACATACATTTATTTTTCCTTTAATAACTCCGAAACTACTGAACAAATTTACACAAAATTACAAAAAGAGCTCTTTCTAGACCAAGATCTACAGTTTTGCAAAATTTGGTGTAAGTCCGTTCAGCGGTTCAGGCTGTAGCGGTGTTCAAAAAATGCAAAATACCCATAGACATGGCGTGGGGGAAAAGCTTTTAGGGACCCCCCTTTTTCTTGGCCCTTGCTTGATGAATCACCCCAAAACTTTCCAGAAAGCAGCTAAACTAACTAGTACACTCGTTTTGAAAATTTCATGAAGATTCGTGAAACTGCACCAATGTTATTAGCAAAACACAAACGCTTCCTCATATATAATGTCATGGAGTTCAGCAATCCCTGTATAAATACACATCTCTAATTTCTTTATAATTGGTGCCTAGTGACACACTCATTCAGCGATTATAAAGAAAAGACGTCAGAATGCGACTGTTATAAGTTATTGCAGTCGAGTTCTAACTTCAAAATGCCTGGTGCCACAGCCTGCAGCCGAGGTGAGAGGCAGGTGAGGTCATGAAGCAGCTGTTTAAAGCAACAAAACTGAAACATTGCTTTTATTTATTTCTTCTGCTTAGGGTGATTATAAAAAAGAACATGATTATTTTTTGCACTCCTTATTTAATAACGGAAAAGTTTAAATCTTTCTGCATGTTTCTTCACATTCTGAGTTACTGCAGCTTTTTTTTTAAACTGACTTTTATTGAACTGTTTTTAATATATTTTTGCAACAAATATGTAACGTTTGTGATGTGTTTAATTTTGCACCAGAGGTTCTAGTTTTATTCTTCATATTTGCAAACATGCTCTACCTTTCTGAAAGAGCTACGCTCCAAAGTTTTAAGTGGATTGTGGGAAAGGTGATGGTGTAACCAAGTATTATATGGGATAAAGAACTCCCTGCCATATATTATATGAATATTGCAAGTTACCTCCGAGTTTCATAACCTTATAAAGCAACTCGGCCTTCGGCCTCGTTCCTCTATATGGTTGTGGAACTCCACGGTGACTTGCAATATTCTTATAATGTACGGCAGAGGATACTTTATCTTATATATATATTTATTGAAAAACAAAGTTTAAAGGGATGTTATAGATTGGTCAAAATGTCAGTTAAAACATACCGCTTTAAGCAACCAAAACGACTTAAATTCAACAGTTATAGTTATCTCAAGTAACTATAACTTGTACTCTAAAGTAACTATAACACGCACCCCTTTCACGCACAGTGTTGTCATCAATCATTACAGATGTTGCAGTGATGTTATCATTGATGTCATAGAACAAGTCATGAGTGATATAATATTGGAGGTAATTAGTAGTGCATGACGCGGGCGTGAGTTATAGTTATTTTAGGGCACAAGTTTTAGTTACTTGAGATAACTATAACTGGTGAATTTTTAGTGGTTTTGTTTGTTTACAACACTATCCTTTAACTGACATTTTGACCTAACTATAATGTCCCTTTAACTTTTGGTATTTTCAGTGAATTTTTAAGGTATTTTTAATTTTAAAGTAAGATATTATTACAAATCCTAACTATAACGTCACTTTAACCTTTTTCAGTTAATTTCTGTGCCTTATTTTTAATTACCATAAAATAAGATGTACACAGTGTGGGTGGCGTGGAGTTGGGCGCAGGGTCCTGCCTGGCCTGTGGGCAGGTCCTGCACCCAACTCCCCATGGATGTCTATGCACTGCAGCGCACGGCCTTTGGCCGTGTGCTGCGTGGGGTTTGGTGCAAGGCCTGGCATGCATTTAGGTGGTGCGCCCAACACCCCGCAGGCGCTCAACACCCTAATGCGCATGGCCTTTGACTGTGAGCACCGTGGGGATGAGCGCAGGGCATGGCCTGTGGCCCGGTCCTGCACCCAACCCCCTGCAGGTGCCCTACTACTCATGTGCACAGTGTGGAATGGGGTTGGGACCAAGCCCTGCAGCCAACACCTCGTGTTAGTGCATGGCGGACTATGTGATGTAACAATATAAAGCGTGTCATTTTAAGTAAGGCAGGCCTACTGACTTAGTCAAAGGGTCAGAACACCAAAATATAGAAAGCAGGCCTATTGACTTTATTAACGGGTCAGCACATTACCATATATAAAGCAGACATAAAGTCACCAATAACTATAATCAAATGTATATTTTATAAAGGCACACTTGCAATGTTTAAGGAAAGGGAATGTCATAAAATATTTGTAATAAAGCCTTATTTGTCTTTGAGTCTTTTAAAAAAATATATTTTTCATGCCACATTATTGTATCTGTAAAACATATGAAAAACGCTGCCATGTTGTATTCTTCTTTGAAAACTCAAACTAATTTTGAAGAATAAAAGAATATTTTTCAGGCACATAATGCATCCCAGGAATCCACCAGAAGGGGTCCCTGCACTCCAGCTGAAGAGCATACAGCCCCAGATCAGAGTACTTTAATAAAATATGGTGTACTCTCCTGGGGTCATAGATTCAATGACCCAGGAGACATTGTGTTTTTTTAAAATTTTGCTGGGGGACTGCTGCACTCCCTGCAGCTCTCCACAACATTAAACAAAACGGTGGGCGGTGCCCCTCCCCCTTCTAGGGGCACCATCAAGAAGAAAACATTGAATTAAAACAAGCCCTGGGGCTCTATGAGGCACCCCTTGCATGGAGCAGTAAATAATAAAAGTTGAATAAATAATTGTATTGTATATAATTAATTAAAATCCTTACAATGAAGAAACCCCCTAATTTAAAATCAGAAGAACACATATGCTTGATTCAAGAATTGCAACTCCACTTCTGTTGCTCATATTATGCTAATGGTAAAACAATCTTGGCAAGTCTTTGCATATTAAGTCCAGAGCATCTCTACTGTCTTTTGGCCCTTAATTAATCATTTGAAGGTAGTAGAATTCTCAGGACTGCAATGATTGAGTCCAAACTGTAAAGGTTTTCGTCATTATATTAAAAAACTTCCCAAAGCGAGCCAGAACCATTATGTCTGATGAATGAAGCACAGTGATAATGCCTCTTGCAGGTGCGTGTTCCGTACAGTAAAAACATGGGTTTTATGGATCCAAACCTTTTAATAGAGTTTAATAACAGGCATGTACCTCTTCTACATCCAGTAGGCCGGTGAGGTGGAAACTTGTGAGGGGAAATCAACTCAGGAGAAATCCTGGGGGCAGAAGGGGTCGAGAGGAAGGAGGGGTGTTCGGGAGTGGAGAACGGGGGGAAGGTGGGTGAAGGACAGTGTGCAGATGTCTCTAATGTGGACGAGTTCCTTATGATAGTGGGAGGGAGTCGCTTGGAAGTGAAAGGGAGTACCCCCTGCAGTCATGAGTCACTGGGGGGCGGCGACTCAGGTGTTGTGAGTCAAAGGACCTGCAGGTAGCTGGGGCAAGTACATTCTCTGAAGTCTTGCACTAAGAAGCGCACACAGAGTTCCCACATTTTGTCAAACTGCTGCATGGTGGACTCTATAACCGCGGTGAGCTTCTCCATCCTCAGTAGATCCCACAGTTTTGTAGCCAGTCTGTGTTGGTTGGTGTATTGTCTATGCCCTAGTGAGTTAAGATCATTTGCTTCGCTGCACAGAGGGCGAGCGTGATGGCCTTCCCTTTTCAGTATTTTAGGGGGTAGGTCTGGACACTGGGTAGACCCAACAGGATGAAGTTCAGGAAGTGGGGGAGCTCTGTGTTAGTTAATGTCACAGAGGACCTCGTCCAAAAATGGGTGTAGCTTGGGACAGTGCCATAGAAGATGGGCAATCGTGCCAGACTCTCCGCAGGAGTGCCAACATCTGTCCATCGCACCTTGTCGTCATGCTGCCAATCTGGCTGGGGTGTAGTGCCATTAATGGGTGATTTTGAGCATAGTTTCTTGCGCCACTGAGGAGGTGGGCGTGAACATATGCTCGAGCTGAGCTTCCCATCTGGTCTGAGCTGGGGATTCGGACGGCTTAAGACGTCTCATCAGAAAGGCACAAATGCAGGAGCGGCTCCTCCGTTATGGTGGAGGAGCGTCGCCCCACTGCCCACAGAGGCAAACGGAAAATAAAATGATCTTAATGCAGATCATTTTATTTTTGGTCCTGCGGCTGAGTCTTGGGGTGCGGGGGCGGGGCCACAGTACTGCAGCAGGGGAGGAGTGGTGGACCCTGCTGTCAGTGCGCATGAGGGTTTGGCCGCCGTCTCAGTCCGGCCAAACCCTCATGGGCACTGACATCTCTCCAACCCAGCTGTATTGCTAGGTGGAGAGATCAGCAGGCACAGACTCCATGCTCCCAATGGAGTGCAAAACCAGTGCGCTGCGCCCAATCCCTGCGCTGCTCTCATGGTGAGAGCAGCATCGGGATTGACCGCAGGGAGCTTCAGCCTGTGCCAAGAGAAGAAGCCCGGGGAGCAGCACGGCGAGCAGAAGACCGGCAGGTACATTTTCTTGTTTTTTAATTATTTTAGCCCCCTCGCACTGCCCCCTTCCCCCTCGCTTTCCCCCACGCTTCCCCCTCCGCGCTGCCTACCCTGCCTCACCACATTTATCTTATATCCGCCGCTACTGCATAAATGTCAGAGAGCAGTCACTTGTCACTAGCATGAGTGATCATCTACTCTTCGAACAGTGTCAGTTTATGACTAACTTGAGGATAGACCTGGGGTCGGGTGACCCATGTCGGACTGTTGTGTACGGCCATTCTTCCCGCCATAGGAATCTGGCAGTCGGGCAAAGGTCTGGAGCCGGTGTGGTCAAACATTTCACCCAGTCTCTTGCAGCCCACCACTTGCCAGGCCTGGTAGTCTTTTCCAGAATGAGCTGGTGGAAAGTCAGGGTTGACAATAAGTGGTGTGAGTGGAGATACGGGTGAGGAGAGTTCCTTCCTGGAATACACTGTATCCCAGGCTGCCACTGTGGCTTGTGTTACCGGGGAGATATATACTCCAGGCGGTCTATACTTCCTGGGGAGCCAGAGTATCTTCCAGATGTGGATGCCAGCAACTGCCTCATTTAGAAAGCACCAGTGTTTCTCCGTAAGGGGCCTGGCCCATTCAACCTTGTAGTGAAGTTGTGCAGCGAGGTAGTACTTGGTTAAGCTCAGGATCCCGAGGCCACCATTCGAGCTTGTTGCATAAGCCCTCTTCCTTGCCATTCGCGGCCTCTTCCCCTCCCATATGAAGCTTTCAAGAAGTTGCTGGAGTGTATGGAGTGCATTGGGGTGGGTTGGAGAGGGAGAGTGCATGATTTAGAGAATTGTAGCAACAGTGTCATTTTTATCGCTGCTATCTTTCCCATCTAGGTAAAGCTGGCAGGTCTCCAGCCCTGCAGTTCAGAGCGTGTTGTGTTCAACATGTCAGCATAATTATGCTCCACTGTCTTGGGTAGGGAGGAACAGATTGTTAGACCAAGATAAGGCACCCATTGTGTAGCCCAGGGGAGGGGGTGGGAGAAATCCAGCTGTGCTCTGTCACGGCCCGGGACCGTGAGATTCAAAATGTGGGATTTTTGTAGATTGAATATGAAAACCAGAGATTCGTTTGAAGGCTGCCAGTTCCTGCAGGAGCGCTTGGATCTAATTGTGTGGATCCGTGAGAGTCACCATAACGTCATCTGCTTTTAAGGCCAGCTTATGAGGCTGGCCCCCCATGGTGCTGCCCGCAATTTGCTGGTTACCCTGATGCGTTCTGCTAGTGGCTCCATATACATGGCAAAAAGGAGTGGGGACAGGGGGATTTACCCTGTGGATTGTAAAAGGCCAGGAGATGGTTCCATTGACCTTGACTCGAGTGGTGGGCTGCCAGTAGCTGCTCCTTATCCCTGTCTGGAACTGTCCCATACCCATCTTGGCTATTACGCTTTACAGGAATGGCCAGTGGACACGGTCAAACGCCTTCTCAGTATCAATGGAAACAAGTAGCACAGGTGTGGGGGCCCTTAAGACTTTATCTATCAGGTGTAGTAGGCGTTTGGTGTTGCCGCTACAACTCCATTCAGGGATGAACCAGGTTTGATTGGGCTCAATAAGGCCCTTCATGTATGGGTTAAGTCTAACTGCTAGGATACTGGTAAAAATCTTGGCGTCGACATTAAGGAGTTAGATAGGCCGGTAGGTCGAGCATTGAGTTGGGTCCTGCCTAGATTTTGGGATTACTGGGATCACTGCCTCGCTCATGGTGGGTGGAAGCGTGCCTGTGTCTCCAAATGAGTTGTATAGTCTTGCAAGGAGCGGGACCAGTTGGGGCCCGAAGGCCATTTTGAAAGGAGGGAGTAAAACCATCATATTTAAAAAGTGCGGGAGGTCGTGTTTTTTTGTTTGTTTTTTTTTAATCGGCGTCGTGGATTCACTCATTCAATATATGTTTTTGGCCCACTAATGCAAACTTCATACCCTGAAGCTTGCCTCAGAACTGAATGCCCTATTTCCGGCTCTGGACTCCCTAATATCTAAAATGGTGACCGTGGGACTGTGGTGCCTAGACGGCTACCTCCATTTTAGGTGTCCAGGATTTGCATGTCAAAAATCAGACTCTAGAATCCTGTGATTTGTTTTTTTAATTTAAGCTAAAGGGAGACGCTTTAGGGGTCCCACTCCCCCCCCTTATAGCTTGGGGGTCAGGGTGTGCCTATCCTGCCACTTCAGGACAAAATCTGGAACTGTGGTTCCGAAAGGAACAACAGAGAAGACTCCCTAATGCATAAGATCTCTTTCTTTCAGATCTTTTTTTTTAAATTAAATTCCAGGACTAGCGTATACTTTGAGAATATCAAACGGCAGAGCTATACAAATATGTCAACCCTTTAAAGCCCCCTCAGAAAATGTTATAAATGGGTTCCCCTGCACAAGTGCCAGTGGTTCACTGGTGTCTCTACTCTTCTCCCCTTAAATGTTTTTTTTTTCTAACTTCATAACACAAGGACAGAGTCCCTGAGTCCTGTAATGGCGGCCGCAACATTTTTCCCTGGGTTACAGCCATCCAATCACAGCTCTCGGTATTGCAGGACAGGTACTGGTCCTGCGATACAGAAATAGTAGACAGGAGTAAAAGCTCCCTCGGCCAATCAGAAGGTCTTATTTTCTAATTTTTTGTACTGCAGGACCAACCATTCAGATATACCTATTTTTTAACACCTTCATGTCCACCCTGCACACCTCTTTAAATGCAAATTTCTCAAACAGATTAACAGTTTTACTAAAAATAACTAAATGCACGCTTTCTGAGTAAAGTTCTAACTTTCTGCCAAATTCATTGTAATATTGTTCAGTCATGACGTTATCAGCTCCATCAGGAGTTGCAGGGTGCAGAAACACCATAGACCTGTCATGTTCCTCTGGGCATTTTGGCTTCTTAAAGCAGCCAAATTATTTGGGGGGGAAACTGCTGCGGAAAATGAGGACTTGCTTGGGATTTGACCCCGGAATTACCGATTCTTTTGATAATTCCTCTTTTCTCAGGGATTTCTGAGGGTTCAACATGGCCGTCCTATTAATTCTACATCACCAAAATTAATAGGACCTGCAGTATTGTTAGCTCCGAGGGTTCAGAATTCAAACCCTTGCTCTGAAACACTCGGAATGAGGCCATAAGTTCAAGTATCACAAAAATATAAATATTACTGCCTTTTTATAAAATAATAAAGCGGTGAAAAGGAAGAACATATTGCCAACTCATCTATTTTTGGAAGTTCATAGATAAGCTCTTTTAGAGATGTAAATCGTTGATGATGCTGATTATCGAATAAAGAACGTGTTATGTTTTAAGTGAAATCTGCGAGAAACAGATTTGTCATCTTTTATTCATTGCAGAAAACAGACAAAGAAGATAAATAAATAATCGAAATAAGTCTTGTTTATTATTTACAGTGCATATCACAACTTGGTCAGACTAAGGTCAGATATTAACTGTTTAGGACTGCTTATGATGCGATGGTTTTGGGATGCGATGGTTGTGTGGATTATTTCTATTAGAATGCTGTTTTAATAATAAACAATACATTTTCATTCATTGATTCATGTGACCTCACTCTGAGTCACAGATACACTTTAAGAAGAACCCCTATTCTCCCAATAACAAACCCAGCTGCAAAGCATTGATGCTAAAGGCTTTTAAAAAAAAATGTTATACATCTTAATTGTAAGCCCTTTTTGCTGAATAAGCATACTCTCAGTCAAACCTTAATAATCTTGTTTACTAACGAAAGGTGCCCCATTTGCATCCATTTCCCCACAGAATGCTGATTTTAATCCTGCACGATTTGTGCATAGCTTTTGGGCTCAGGATTGGGTCCTGGAGAGCTCCTGTGACCTCGAAGGGTATTAAGAGCATGTTTACTGCACCATTATACCAGTAAGCCTCGCCTCTGCCTGCTTGTTGGGACTCGTCTGTGTAACATAAACCCAGCACAAATAAAAAATAAAAAAAGATTTTGGGCCTGGCAAGTGTTCCAATTTAGTTTCACACTGTGTGGCAGATTTTGTGCTAAAGAATGCCTTGGGAGGAAGTCGGTTAAGCCGCAAACCTGGAAGCGCCAGTTTTGTATTAAGCCTTTTTGTGTGCTGATCCGCTTAAATGGTGCACTGTGGTGTACACCATCCACAGGATGTACTTATTGTGGGCAGTGTTTTTGAGGCCGGAACAATGTGTGTTTTCTTCTCCTCAGCACCACTGCTAATTTGTGTAAACAAGATATTATATTAAGCCTCTAGCTTTCTTCTCCAGCTGTAATCACAGTAAACTAATGGAGGTACCATTTTCCGCTTGTAATTTCCTCTTCGAATGTTACATCTGTAATCATTACTGACCTGTAATAAGAGAGTAATGTTTGATTTAGCAAGTAATCTTGTTATTTCCTTGTACATCATCTCAATGTTCCTGCTGCCTGCTAATGCTCATCAGTCAGTCTGCTGCCTAGCTTTTTACAGAAAATGCACTACAGACCAGGGAAGAGGCGATGAGGCGTGGAGGAAGGGGGGTGGGCGAGATGGCTGGAACAGGGAAAAATGTGTGAAAAGGGAATCCGCTGGGTGGGGGAGGAAAAGAGATGCAGTTTGTGGTAGACCTTGGGTAACCACCACCCTCCAGGTCTTTAAGGACAGTTTCCAGTCCTGGACTTCAGTCAATCAATCAGCATTTGTAGAGCACAGCACTGTCACCCCCGGGGGTATCGGGGCTCTGGGGTGCGAAGTCTCCGTTGAAAAGCCGTGTCTTGAGGAAACAACATTAAGAGGGAAGAAAAAAGCAGAAAAGGGCAAAACAGAGGGCAGAAATACGAGTGTGCATGGATGTTCCCTAATTTGCATCAGGCCATGGCCTCAAGCAAATGAAGGGACGTCTTCTTTTGATAGGGCAGGTGCACACCAATGCGAACAATAGTAAAAAAAATGCTATGCATAAGCATCTGTGACCTCTTCTGTATTAAAGTGCCCCAAGGAGCCCAAAGTGCGAGTACAAATACCTGCTGTGCTCCAGCTGCAGATGCATGTCCTGATAGGACGTTCTCCCTGCTACCCAGTGCTTAATTTGAGCCAGTGGTTTCCAATGCTCAGCACCGAAACTTAAGTATCAACACCGGTACTTATGAAAGTTCACCACATGGTGGCGCGGTCTGTCCACTTCTGAATTGAGAACAACAGTTGTTTTATAATTTAATACATAATAAAAAAGGCTAATACCTGCCACCCAAGCCATTATTACAGCTTTGGGTGGCCTGGAATAGCCAGAATTATCACACTTGTAAGAGTGTGATGGTTAGAACTTGTGCTGGTACTGTACTTGGCAGCGCTGGCAGGGACAATGGGCTGTGCAAGCTCCAGTGGCCTCCTGAAAAGGGCTTGTACTTAATTTTATTTTTTAACAAATTAAGCACTGCCGTTATCGCTGTCAATCCAGAATTCAACCTTCTATTCGTGAACTGCATTATAAAGTCTCTTGAGACACCTTTTCCTGCCTCTCCCTGGGGAGCAGCTTTTGTTCATTCTCCTTAGCTCAGACCTTCTTTTTCTCATTCACACCTATCAGAGTTTTATTTTAACACTTTAATTTGCTCAAAGTGCTGTTTGGTCTCTTTTAAACATCATTTAATGTTTTCCGAGATAAGGATGGAAAAGGGATCATTCCCCATTGATATAGTTGTTTGTCACTTCTTTATATGATGGATGTGTAAATCATGGTAAACGTAATGGGGGAACCCAGTGTCCCTCAGAACCTGGGTATGCGTATTAAAGTAAAAATTGGTTCTATCGGGGTTTACAATTACTTAAAGTAAGTAGCAACAGCTTACTTATAAAACGTATCAACGATTTGAAAAAGTAGAATATATAACACACACCGAAATTATGATTCAATAATGTATTCAGAAAAAATCAGATAATCATGGCTGTCGCAATTTACAATTTCAATTGCAATATGAAATACGTGACTGTGGTGAAAAAAGTGACATGTTGGTGGTTGGTGATAAAGACAGTACACTATATACAGAAACAATTTGAACGTGCAATAAAAGAAGGGAAGAAATATTTTTTCTCGTATGTCCTTATTATTTAACACATATGCTTCAAGATCCTAATGACAAATAAGACTGTGATCATGAGCGTTGTGTAGACATATGCAGTACGCCGACGTTTCGACCCTGTTAATTGCGCACAATTGAGATGCGTCAAGGTGGGTCTTCTTCAAGGCAGGAGGGGGGGGATTGACAGCCAAAAGGTAGATTTCTATGGTAACTCCGCAAATTATCAATGGTGGGTTTAAGAATAAACCACCTGCATCTCAACCAGCCGGTTGGAGCCTCAGAATTAGTCAGTAAATGACTTCCACCCGTCGGTTGGAGTCTTAATTTTTAGCCAGTCCAGTGATTTTCGTGATCTGGCAAAGAAACGTCCATCCATCAGTTGCTTTTTAGGTTGAGCCTAGAGTAGCGCGCAAGCGCTGCTAGGCGAAGCATTATGTAGGGGGTTTTCAAAGCTGACCAGACGCTCGTGCGTCATGGCCTTTTTCGGGCGGTTACCCGCGCGGCCGACATCTGTTTCCCATTATCGTGCCCAGACGCGGGCGCGATAATTGGAAACACATGCCGGGAAAAGGCCATGACGCACGAGCGTCTGGTCAGCTTTCTAAAGCCCAGGCTGCCGCGCTCGCCCCCGCTCCTCTCTTGTTCTTCTTACTGCCGAGTATACTTTAATCATCTGTGCTGTTCTAATGTGAGTCGACTCTTTTGAGCTGTCACCGCAGTTCATAGAAGTCTACAAACACTGGTGCCAGGGGCTGAAAGCGACAGGGCTGCCTGGACGGGAGCTGGGAGTGTCGAGGTCTAAGCCCTTTGTCATTCGGAGGTGCCTGGGGCCGCGCGCATTCGCACCTCTTCTTCTTCGGCCACTGCAATTACATAGGAAGCCTTCACCTTACACATGGGCAGGAGGGGGAAGGGTCTGTCACAGAGGACGGGGTTGGGATCAGCTCTTCTATTTAAAAGTGTATTCGGGTTTGTAGGACAGGGGAAGTTTAGTCTGTGCGAAAGGGCATTTCAGCATATTGAAAGGCTGCCCTGGAAATTGCTTTTAAAAATTGTCTGTAAGCCATTTTGGGTGAGAATAATTACACAGTGCATCACAAGCAGAACGAAAGATGACTTATTTGAAATATGTTTTTTTCTTTAAAAAAACCCTCTGCTCTGGCATTATTGTGACTTTGAACTGTTATGGATGTGGTTGCACTTTTCCTCTGATCTGAAGTTTCTGGTAAACATTTGGCCGTGCCTTATGGATATTCCATTGAGTGCTGCATGCAGAATTTCTCTACACTAGGTTGTAGCAAGGGGCGTGCGCAAATAGTGAAACTTGCTTTTGGGTCATTGCGAAAAATGATGGCAAACTTACATGAAATTAGAAGTAATTGTGCAAAATGCAAATCTGTCGGTTTGCACTACATTTTAGTGCAAAATCCATCCTCACATCAAATAATTTTGCAAGAGGATGCATCTAAATATAAGCACCGCCCACAACAGTGACTTGCATTTTGTTGCTCTTGTGCATTCACTTTAAGCTTTTGCTGCAACCTGCTATATGTTGCATATACAATTTTTTTTTTAACGAATATTGGCTCTTCGTAGTTCTGCTTCCCAGTAGTATATTGTAACGTAATTCATTGTACCAAAGTGCATATATTTTCAAACATCCGAGGGTCTTTCGCACCTCTTTAAACCTTGAATAGGTGAAGCAGGAATTCACGGTCAGTTGATGGTTAACAGGTCCTCTGTGCAGATGGAAACGAGCTCCAAAGATGCCCCCCTCTTGAGCCGTTCTGATGCACACAGTGGACAGCCAGGGGAGTTAAAAAGCATCCTTGTGAGGCCAAGGTCAGATTATTTGCCAGAGCTTGGGAGACGCGCTCAAGGCGACAATTGCTCATTTCAAAGCAAACGGAAATCCACCCCTCCTCCTACGGCCTCAGACTAAATGATAACACCAGCTCTTTTACGGCTGTGGAGGCTGTGCTGGCACTCTCTAGTTGTATCCTGCACCTGAACTTAATAAAGTAGGTTCATTCTTCAGATTGTTTCACGTTTATTCATTTATCTATACTTGAGGATGCAGGAAAATGGATAGACAGAATGACTCTGATTGTGGGTATTTAACATCCATTTCTCGTTTTTCACATTTTAACATAGAGCTGCTGGTAAATCCTCTGCAAAACATGCGCTTTCAAGGACGTAGGTGGGAGATGGAGGGGTGAATACTCCGTATGCCCCTCTCTCACATGTATGTAATTTGTTTTATAGCGCCTCTTATACCAGACTATGGTGTCGGAGCACTTTACATCACACACACAAAGACAATGAATAATACATGTGTAAATCAGTGTATAGAAAATATTACAAAAGACAAGGGGCACTACAGGGTGCAGCCATTTTTAAGTCGAGCATTAGAGGCCTCTTGTAAATACTTTAGTATATACTTATATGTGTATGTACTTTGTGGGCTCTGGAGATCATCCCTAGGACTTATCTGCTTCTGCTTAGGGACTTTTTTTCTGTTCAACTGCCTCTATTTAACTGTCTTGATAGAAAACGACCAGCCGACGTCAATGAAATACCAGAATTGTTTTTTGCTTGTTCAACTGCCTCTATTTAACTGTCTTGATAGAAAACGACCAGTAGATGTCAGTAAAATACCAGAATTGCTTTCTGCTGAGGGACTTTCTTTTTTTTTATTTTTCTGGCAACTGCCTCTGTTTAACTTTCTGGATAGAAAACAACCAGCAGAGGTCAGGAAAATACCAGAATCACTCTAGCATGCTCTAGATTCCAGTCCATAGAAATGGTCTTCCACGAGCACCCGTAGACAATAATATTTTTTTTTAAATCTGGTATTTTCAGTGATATGACCACCGAAGGCCCTGATTTTATATTAAAAACAGAGCTTTGGACTATACTGTTTCTCACTGAAAGGCAGTATTTCTCTCCATATGTTCCCATACCTGGCGTTTCATGCAGTTTGGTGCTTACTTTCCCTCCATGTTAAAGAACAGTAGATGTTTCAGCACCCAGGCTAATGTGCTGCATAGCTAAATACATATGATGTCCCAAAGGCGAGACCGATTGCATTTCAAATGCTTGTTTTGGATAGCAACTGACCGATGGACGTTTCTTTGCCAGATCACGAAAATGGAAGTCATTTACTGACTAATTCTGAGGCTCCAACCGGCTGGTTGAGATGCAGGTGGTTTATTCTTAAACCCACCATTGATAATTTGCGGAGTTACCATAGAAATCTACCTTTTGGCTGTCAATCCCCCTCCTGCCTTGAAGAAGACCCACCTTGACGCATCTCAATTGTGCGCAATTAACAGGGTCGAAACGTCGGCGTACTGCATATGTCTACACAACGCTCATGATCACAGTCTTATTTGTCATTAGGATCTTGAAGCATATGTGTTAAATAATAAGGACATACGAGAAAAAATATTTCTTCCTTCTTTTATTGCACGCTCAAATTGTTTCTGTATATAGTGTACTGTCTTTATCACCAACCACCACATGTCACTTTTTTCACCACAGTCCCGTATTTCATATTGCAATTGAAATTGTAAATTGCGACAGCCATGATTATCTGATTTTTTCTGAATACATTATTGAATCATAATTTCGGTGTGTGTTATATATTCTTCTTTTTCAAATCGTTGATACGTGTTATAAGGAGGATGTGTAAATCAGGCATGATTTGGCATGTACTTTTTGTACAAGGCATTTTATGTTTTAACCTTTATGTATTGAAAATAAGTGGATTATTTTTGTGTTAATGGAATTTTTTATTTCTTTATTTGCCCTGTAAATCCTAATATTTCATTTTTTCTGTCTATACTGATTTTTTTTACTGTCTGTGTATAACATGTGGCAAATTGTATGTGTTTTTATACTATTCAAAAACTAAAGATTGGCCCCGAAGAAGTGACTTGAATGTCACAAAACACGTGTTGGCCATTTTCTTTTGGGTTGATCAGCTTAAAGGCTTCGTTTTTGTCTTGGAAATAAATCTGAGATGAACAGCAAATATTTGTCTCTAAGGAATTATTGAAAACGTATTCTACTATAAAAAGATCAAGTCTGTTCCTGAAGACCTCAGATCAAGTCTGTTTTTGTCTCATAGATTTGTGAATGCTTTGGTGAAGGCACCAAATAAGTTCTGAGGTCTGGCTTGTCTGATTATTAGTGCCTTTTTCCCTCTCTATGCTTAGTGTATGGTTCTGTTACTGATTGTCATGGGTGGTAATCCTTTTAGGCTATTTATCATAATTAGTGGTCCAACCCTCCGTGTCACAAGGACCCACCGCCTCCTTCACAAGGATCAACACTATTGTAATATTTAAGACACCAAACCATAAAAGGCGAAATAAAATATGTGGGATATTTCTCTACTTCGAGTTCCATCCTCAAATAACTGTTGTTTTGAGAACCAGGTCTGTAATGTATCAAAAATTTGCATGAACACCGAAGGAAGTCATTTTCATGGCATTTCAAAGACATTATTGATACCCAGTTTGAATTATATATAAATATGTCAGAATGTTCTTCACGCTGCAGGCAACAGCTGTTCCCCAGTTTATTATTTTGAGACATTAATTGTCCAGGTAAAAGTTAATACCGCTATACGTCAGTGAACAACTGAAAGATCACCAGTGAACTATCAATAGTGCCGGTCACGGGGAGCAGCACCACATGTGGCACCTCTTTTAGTAACCTTAGATCCGTTTGTGCTAGAAGCATTTTTTTCATTTGCAAATTTTGCAGCACAGTACCGAATAATTGGCAAATGCGGCAAATTCATTACCAAGTGGAAAATTGCAGGGCTGTATAATCACATTTTTCGAGTGACTTTAATTATCTAAGAGAAATTATTATTCATTGTTGATTGGTGATATAAATATACAAGAACTGCAGGCCCTACACCAGGCTGTGCTGCTGCGCAGGCAGGCCTGCGCGCCCTTCTCCTAATTGATTTCGAGAAGGCCTTCGCCTCAGTAGGATGGTCCTTCCTTCTCGAGGTCTTCAAGCTAGTGGGGTTCGGCCCCAGGTTCCGCTCCTACGTGAGTTTATTACACGCTGCACCAGTGGCACAGGTGTGTTTAAATAGAGCCCTGTCTGATGAGTACCCGATAGCTGCCCCCTATTCCCGCTCCTTTTTGCTCTCGCCATCAAACCATTGGCATGGCTCATTCGCATTGATGCGCAGATAAGGTGATGGCGGTGGGCCGATCAGCTTGAGGACAGAATAGCGTTATATGCGGACGATATCCTTCTTTTTCTCGAACACACAATTATGTTGGGGCCCGGAGTGTTAGAGATCCTTAGCCTCTACAAAATGGCCTCTGGTCTGCGAGTTAATCGACGTAAGTCCCTTCTCGCCCCGATCCATGGGGATAGTCTTATGGTGGAATGGCAGGGGCCCATACCCATTCGATGGTTGAGCTTCTGATACTTAGGCTTCCACATCTCCACAAACCCGAACCTGGCCTGGGGCCTCAACCTCATGCCCCTAATCCGCGAGATGAAGCGTCATTTCCAGAAGTGGGACCCGACTGTCTCTTAGTGTGTTGGGGAGAGTAGCTTTGTTCAAGATGATACTCCCCTGCTTCCTCTATACCCTCCAGCACTTTCCATATGCCGTCCCCAGTAATTGGTTTCAGAACCTCAGTGCTTCCATCTGTGACTTCCTATAGGCGAACCCCCGTTCTCCTATAGCGTTGGGTAGGGGTAGGGAAGCGACGTATGATGTTGGTCTTGGGTCTGCTGATGACGGCTCTATTACTGGGCAATGCAACAAGTGGTCATCAATGACTGATTAACGAGGGCCTGGGACGACCTGGCTTATCGACTGGAGCTTGCTCACTTGGGCCTGGGCGCTGTCATGGGGTTGCTGTATGGTAATTCAATACCCCATCCCTTCCTTGCCTGATTGCGGTGGTACTCGACGTGTGGCGTGCAGTCCTGCACTTCACAAGATGGGACAAGTCACTCCTGCAACTCACCCTCCCTGTGAGAGGTACGCTGGTTACAGCACACATTGCAACTTGAGGGCTTAAGGCGGTGGGATAGGATTGAGCTCACTACCCTTGGTGACATCTGGCAAGGTTGCCATCTCTGTTCCTTCCAAGACCTATTACTGCAATTCTCCTTAGTGCGCTTCCAATTCCACAAATACCTACAGCTGCGCCATGCCCTGTCCTCTCACCTGCGAGACTCTACTGTCCTTCCTGAATGTAGCCCATTCGAGGCTAAGGTGCTCATGGGTCGACTTGGTAAAGGGGTGATTTCCTGTATCTATTGCACATTAGTCATTCACACCCCAGAGGACTTTCTTTCACTCAAGCAGAAGTGGGAGCGATGGTTGGGCCCCCTGGAGGTGGTGGACTGGCGAGATGCATGTGCAGGACCCTCGGATATCGCAGTATTCTCCAGACTGCTTCTCACCCAACTGTGTTACCTGCATATTTGTTACCTCACACCCTGGCGTATGTGGCACACGGGGGCTCTCCCGCATCCTACTTGCTTTCGCTGTCCTGCCCCAAACGCTGACTTCTTGCACGTGGATTGGTCCTGTCCCCGACTGCAGAGATTTTGGTGGGAAGTGGAGGCAACCCTTTCCCAAATCTTGGATAGAAAGGTGGAGCTAATACCGAGGGTCAGCCTTTTGAGTATCCTGGAGGACTGGGAGGGCCCCGAGCTGAGTGCAAAGCCCAGTGTAATCTGGTGAGGCAGGCTCAGAAGTGGGAGGATCCTGTGTTGTGAGCACAGATGTTGAAGAATATGTTTTTGTAACAGTGCTGATACAGAGTAGCTAGAACAGGTTTCAGCTGCCTACTGAGCTAACTACAGAAGATCGTGAGAGGAGGCCATTCAAAATCAGAAAAGCTGGCTGAAGCCTTGAGACTGATATTTTGGTGTGGCAAGATAAAGCAGTGGCCCAGGAGCAGAATAGAGTGTCACTGGGTTCTTGAAACCAAGACGAACTGTCCATGTCTCTTGTGCTCAAGATTTTTGGCATGCATCATAGAGTGACAAGATAAAGCAGCAGCCTGCCAGCAGAATGAAAGGAACCACTGGGCTGCTTAAAAGGAGGAAAGACTAGAAGAAGCCTTTGTGCACTCTGAAAAGCAGTGGTGGCCCGGTGCCAGGATAACAGGGAGCTGCTGCAGGCTGTGTTGAAATATTGATGTTCCATGAATTCTCACAAAATAGAGACATCTGCTCGGCCATCTTGGGGTCATGCATTTCCCATGCAAAGAGCAATAGAATGTCAGCTTATGGCCAGCCTCTTACTAAAATGAAAGGATACACTTTGCAGCGAAAAAATAAAAATGCATATTGATTTATGTACAAGAGGCATATAGGAGTTAAATATTTGAATCTCTGGTGATTGATGGTCCTATGAAGCAGTAAAATAGTACCTCAACCATTGCTAAGAAGGTGAACGGACAGACGTGACTATTGGTGGAATCAATATGGCAGGTTTACATGGCAGCACTTGCCTTCAGCAGTAGGAGCTCTCAGGCTGAATGCAGATGGGGGGCTTGGATGGGCAGGTGCAGCCTCATAGCTGGTTATCACCGAGAAGGTGTCTTTGGCAATTGCGACCTCCAGGCTGATCATCAGCAGGTGGGTGTCTTCAGCATTTGCGACTTATGGGCAAGTCATCAGTTGTGCATGTTTTTTTGTCACTTGCAGCCTCCCAGCCGATCATCAGCACAGTCGCGGCCGGCATGACTTGCGGGTGGGGGGGGGGGTTACCTTCGCCTCCGGTCCTGCGTCGCGTTGCGTCTTCTCTCTCCTCTCCACACAGGAAGCAGGCAGCTTCCCTCCCCTCCCCTAAGCCAATCACAACGCTGCAATGGCAGTGTTGTGATTGGCTAGGACGCCGGCCCCACAGGCATCTATGGGGGGGGCCATTTTCTCTATGTAGGCTGCATGCAGCCTACATAGAGAAAATGCAGAGTGTGCATGACTGGTTTGGTCGGCCCTGGGGCCGACCAAACAGTCAGCGCCCTCAACAGTGGGCTAGCCACTCCTCCCCTGCCTGGAGCAGGACCGATACAACCAAACCCTGCTTTCTCGCAGTGCGAGAAGAAGAAACATAAAATGGTATTCATAATACCATTTTATGTTTCTGCTTCTCACACTGCGAGAAAGCAGTGGGGCGATGCTCCTCCGCCCACGTGGAGGAGCCGCCCCTGCATCAGCATGTAGGTGTCTTTGGCACTTGTGGCCTAAGGGCTGATTAGGGCATCTACAGTGACAGGAAATCCCCAACTCCAACATTTGACAGCACCAGTCTCTCAGTACAGGGCAGGATTCTGCTAACACAACAATGTGTGACAATTCAAACTCTTAGTGCAGTTCTCAGCAAAAACAGCTTGGCTGCCCCGGGGCCCTTCACACACAGGTTGTTCCTAGCTCCCTCTCAGGTGTCTACTTCCTTTGGTTGTTTCTCACACCAGGAACATTCTGGGTCTTCTCCTCTTGGACAGTCTCTCCTGCTGCAGGGCCTGGTATACTCCTTTGCTCTCTCAGTAGGCTCTAGGCGGGCCCTTAGCTCCTCGAGCAAAAAGTGCAGACTTTAGGTGCATTCCCATCACCTCTGGGAGACTGGTTGTCAGGTAGACCAACCATGGAAACACAATAGTCCTGTGAGTATGCTGTGGAGCACACCTTTCTGTCATCATGAACTTTGAACTGGAACAAAGTTGGAGGGTTTAGATCCAACATTTGAGCACATTTTCCATACAGTGGATGTGAATCCAGTGTCTGAGGTTTTAGAATCGGTTTGGGTTGGTTCTCTTTCAGATGTTCCTCAGACTCAGCCTTTGTGCAAGGTGGTGCTGTCACAGCAGTTAATATGGCACTGGCTCCAAGCAGGACCAACCAAAATAAGGGCACAATGATGTGTAAGATTTCTGCACCTGGCTGTCAACAACCTTCCTGTAGCAGCGATCAGTAACAGACAAAATGGCAGGCCCTGCCTACAAACTTCCTTACCGTGAACAGCAGAAACTGCAGCCTCACCCCCTTTTATTATATACCAAATGGCAGTGCTCAGGAAGAACTTATCAGCACATTTTGCAAACAAGTTGATCATTGAATGTTTAAGGGTAGTCTTTTTTCCATTCTACTTAGCTTCTGTGTCTGGATCGCCCTTCTCCAGTCACAGGAATGCAGTCTGTACACTTCAACTGTCTGGGAAAGATGCATCCACCGTCCATCTTGTGCCATGCTAAACCAGGGGCCATCCAAAATGGATCCCACTGGTCCCAGTATTCAGATTACCCATACACGTACTGCACACACACTCATGCAACACACACATGGAATGTCAGTGCAAGTCCTGGGATTCACATAACAGTGGAAGTTTACATATGAGGGATCAATAGACCGACCTTTCTTTGACACACAGAAAAAGGTATGGTCCCACTAATGATTCATACAAGTTGGTACGCTGCCACCACCGTATTATGTGACTTACCTAGGCTGTGGTAATTGTCCCAAATGTGCTATGAGAACATACTTGGTGCACCCCCACCAGATCACAGAACAGGGTCTGGACCTTGTGTTATCCGGGAAAAGGCTAGTTCCCTGCATACATGCTAGATTAGAACGGTGAAAGGGGCAAACAAAAGGTCAGGATAAAAGTTTCACATGCGGGTGGACTTGCAGGGCAGGGGTGCATGCTTTTGTACCATACAGGAGGCATTCTATCCCAACAGTCTTGCAGACAGCTGTACTTTGAAGACAGACCTTAAAGCATAAGTTAATTTTGATGTTAAAGTTCACAGGTAACAATATGATTTTTTTTCATAAATAGGCCTAGTTGTTTTTCTGTTAAGTGTGAATTTCAATCGGTTATCTTGTATTAATGAATGTAATGTCCAATGTGATTTTATTCAGTTGTGCTTCAAAAAATTGCTATTGCTAGTACTTGAAAAGATAGTAAGAAAGTAAAAACACAATTTAATGTTAATGAAGAAGGCCATAAAAGAAAATGACTACTACATTGACAACCTTCTTCGTGCACATGAATGTTGTGGTTTGATGTCTTTTGTAGGCCGCAGCACACATAGCCCATCCTTCACGGGTAAGGAGACACTTTTGACCTGCCAGATACCTCAGTGCAGGAGTGAAGTCTCCTTTGGCAGGTACACCTTCCATATTTGGCTCAGGCTTATCTACCTGCCCGAAGTAGTGTCAGTGCTTCGCTGTACACACCTACGCGGACTCTTTCTAATGTTCTTTCTGGGTCATTAGCCTACATGAGTCCTTAAATTGAAGCCAGAGACTGAGCTAATGAGTATTAATTGCTGTCTATAGATTGCACCTTCTGTGTATCATGGGAACGGGTTGCATCTGCTCTTACATATGCCATTTGCTGCTTTCACTGTCATGCTGAGTGTTCCATTAGGAACAGATGGTTAAACAAATGTAATGGCTTGTTGTTGCAACATGGGCATTTTTCTGATAGTGATGGAAATTATATTGATTGCTGAATATGTATCACTGAGTAGATGACATGGGTTTATGCAATGAACACAGCTTTACCGAGTACTGTACTTTAAAAAGTAATACTTAGTTTGTTAACTTTTATTTTTATTTCAAGTCTACTCTGTGTTAAGCAGTGCCTCGAACGCAAGGTCTGGTATGTTGAAGCTCAGGTCAGTGCTAAAGTGATCAGGGCTTACAGAGATGCTCTGGTTAATGAAATTCTCAACTGTCTCCCAGTTGGTTAAGTTGTTGAGCAGGACTTCTCTACCATGTAGGGACAAAGTCCTGTTCCCCGGAATTCAGTGTTAAGCTAAGAGCTCAACGGGTAGCTGTCTTTCCGATGGGGATGTTCAGCAAAATAGTGGGGCAGTATGTCCTGAGGGTGCTAAAAGGGATAAGGTGCCTGTATCTTGAAATCTACTAGTTGTGGTACAGATGTTGCTATGATGGAACATGCACAAGTATCGGGGCGCAACGTCAAATCACAGTGGTAGTCACAGAAGAAAAGTGTGATCACAATTTTAATTGGCGATATAACCCCACCGCCACCACAAGGGCTGCATTCCTGTCCATCATTTTTCAATTTCCTTTATCTCTGCAGTCACAGACCAGACATATTGAAACTCAGTGGTGGCTGCTCCGGATGCGATGTGGTAGGGCGGCAGCAGGGGGTGGGGGAGTACCTAAATACAAAATCAAAGAAAAAGATTTAAAAATAAATAAATTACGACTTACCGTCTTGCTCCTCTCCCGATCCTCGATTGATGCACACTGCGCAGGCTCCCAGATGCCAATCACTGCGCTTCTCTCATGGTGGGAATACTATTCCCAGCATGAGAGAAGCGCTAGGATTAGTCTTAGCGGCCTGGTTTGCCGCTCAGACAGTGCCTGGGAGCCTGTGACTGTTCTTCACCAGCCTGTGCAACACTGCCGGGTGGAGAAATGCTAAATGCGCATTTCGGATTGGGCGGCCTAAGATGGCCAGCCAAACCGTCATGCGCACTTAGTAGTGCCCACAACTCCTCCTCCTGAGGCTCAGGATGGCCCTGCCCCGACCTGTGACTCGGCTACCCAGCAGAGGCAAACAGTGAAAAAGAAAATGATAATAAAATTATTTTATTATCATTTTATTTCTGACTGTTGCCTCTGTAGGGTAGCACCAGTGGGGCGACGCTCCTCCATCATAGCGGAGGCGCTGCCCTGTTGAAACTACACTTGCTCCCACCCCATAAGTGGCAGTTCAGTGCGACCCACTATGATACATCTTCTGTGTATGCGAACACAGGCAACCCCAGACATATTTAGGAAAGTTGGGCCTAATTTGTGAGGAGAAGCTTGAGTCCTGGATCTGAAAACGTCTGACTGAGTTTGTTTTGTCCTCTTAGCCTGTCTAGCACTACAGTCTATTTTTACATCTCACTACAGACCGCTAACGCTGCAAGAGTTCTCATCATCAATGCATCAAAACGAATTATAGAGAAGCATTGAGGGAGAATGGCTTTGGCTTCCCTGCTTTCTTCGTTTTTTGCCTTTGCTTTGAGGTCCTGTCCATCAAGGCGGTGGCATTTTGAGGATATTTACATTGTCTCATTTGTGTTCCCTTTAGAGGTTGGTGATAGAATCAAGTAGTCTTGTTGTAAAACTGCCGATGCAACATTACATGTAGCTTGAAATTGAGCATCAGTTTGTATTCTTTAATGTATTTACTGAAACAACATTTAAATTGCTGACCTATGGCTTCACTGCAGTTTGAATGCCTAAGCCTGTCATAAAATACATTTTAAAAAGTGGACTGAAATGCAGCTTTGAGCCTTCACGAGCGGCTGAGAGTAATTTAACATTACTTCACCTAACCTAGCATACTCTACATAATCAGCCTTCCATACCTAACCTATCAGCCCTACCAGCCCTAACCTATCATATCTGTCATACCCAACATAAAAAACTGCTCCCACCTAACCTACCACCAACTGTCTGGCATGAATATCGTGCGCTTCACCTGACGTGATGTTTTGTGAAAAAGGGGTTAGTTATTTGTGTGGGACCTTAAGTGCTTCTAAAAGCATTTGTCTCTAATTGGAAGGAATCCATAGTAATGGCCTAAGGTACTGCAGCCTGCTTTAGGAAAGTGGTGTTTCTAACTTTAGAAGGTCATGAAAACGTGAATGCTGTTGCTTTAAAAATAGTGAGACCTATTAGTTTTGCCAATGCTTGTTTGACATTAAGACAGAGAATTCTCTCTCCATTAATTCCTTTATACATGTGATCTTGCGCTCCATGTTCCCATCAGTGATGTATTTGAAATTCAAACAGATGTTATACGATCAGTTGAGCTACTGGATGCTGGCATATGTTGAACAGTTAAGAGTGACAGGGAGGAAACCTGGCCTTACTATCCATGAGGCATTAACCATGGAGGTTTTGAAGGGCAAACACAGATCACATGGCCTGTGTGGTTGAGAAGAACTTATTGGATCCACTCCGTAGCAGTTTTTATGAGTCTCATTCACTGTCATTTTAGGAGGATGCCAAGATCTACTGTGACAAAGGCAACGGAGCGGAGATGAATGCCAGGGCTGCCTACTGTCCTTCCAAAGTGTTGAGGAAGTCGTTTCTTTTGTTTGCTATTATAGTTTCAGTTGCTTTATTTATCCTGGCTAGCAATCTCAGTGCAAGTTGTTTTGCTCCACATATTTGTGGAGCTCAGTTGTAACATCCTGAATGAGTTTGTTTATGTAATGGAGATTCCATTTGGCCTTTAGTTGATGAGGAAGTCCAATGCAACTGAAGCCTTACTCCATTGGTTCAACACCGCTCTGAGCCCATTCCACACACCTACTAACTTGATTCTCAGTTAACAACCATTAACCCTCCCAATCCACCACTGTTGACATAAACCCAAGTTCAACACCAGGATCACCAGTGTCCAGTATCGGCCTAGCATCAGCACATGACAGTTGTAGATCACCATTAAGTTGTTCACAGTCCACCGTGACTCCCAGTTCACCACCACCGCCATCTCCTGAGTTCAGCACGCCTAGATCAACCTTATCTCCCTATATTGCTACAACTTTTTTTTTCTTTTTTTTTTATTGAGTGGATTTCCAGCCTTACCATTAATACAAAATAAAATGAAGAACATCTTACACAATTACATAAAACAACTCTAGTCCAATATAACCATTAATACCTAAATATATAGGACAAAAAAAGTGCCAGTGCGATGAAGATACAGTATTGATCATGAAATCTAAGATATAGTGCAAATATCGCCAAAATCAAAAAGAGCAGCAGCCGAAATCGATTACATTAATATCAGCAAATTGATTTACATCTTTAGATCGAGTTGATAGAAAAAAAAAACAAGTACAGTATTGATAGCAGAATCCCAAATATAGTGCAAATATCGCCTATATCAATAAAAACAACCAATAAAATTGATTATATCGATAGCAGCAAATTGTTTTACATCATCTTTACATCCAGCACTGAAGTACCATTAATATAAGAACTTAACTTCCATTACAGCCTAACCATATTTCTAAAATAAATTATTAGAGAACCCTGACCATGTCGTTATAAATCTACGAAGGGACCCTATGCGTTTAGCGTATGCTTCTTCCCAGATATGAGTCTTAGCCATCTTTTCTTGCCAATGCTGAATCGAGGGTATCTTATTGGACTTCCAGTTCTGAAGGATCAGGGATCTGGCCACTGCAACAGCAATAGAGCAAATATATTGCTGGTACTTTGACAAGTGCTGAACCTCTGAAGAACACCCAAAAATAACTAATTTAAGAGAGGGAATAATATGAACTGCCAGTGCTAATGATTGATTGATCCTTTGGAATACGTCTGACCAAAATTGGTGTAGTTTACAACAATTATAAAAGATGTGGTTCCAAGACCCTATCTTTAGATCCTCACATCTAAAACAGTCCTTAAAAGTCGGGAACAACTTATACAGTCTTTTTTGTGTGTAATAAGTTAGTCATTATATTGCTACAACTTGCCCCTCAGTTAATCACCCGGCTCCACAATCCCTTTCTAGCGTCAGTTCAGTTATTATCCCCACCAAATTATCACCGCCACTAAGCCCCGTCAACAACCATTATACTTCTCACTTGACACCCACCCAATTTCACCACCATCACTAACCACTTCTCCCTATTTACCAACACCAGCCTCCTTTGTTTACCACCTCTAATCACCTTTTAAACACAGGAAATATAAGTTCAGGGACATTGGGGCACTGTTGTTACAGTTACTTACAGCTCGAAGTCCTAACGTATTTTCAGTCTCTCATGGTACTCTGGAAAGGTCCTGAAAGTGGAGAACGTTATGTTACCTGGCTGGTGTCTTCTCCTGCCTCCCTCCTATGTGGTTCCTCATTCAATTTAGCAGGGTCCTTAATTTCTGAACATTGTAATACTGGATATGTCCCTGTGATTTTTGTTTCTCCTGCAGGGAGCTATAATTCGTGAAGGAAAAGGTAGAGCAAGCACCTTTTCTAAACTGAGCCTTTCCTTCTTGCGGATGTTCAGCCAAATTGTGACTTCTGATTTTGTAGGTTCCACCACCATTCCACTCCCAAACTCCCTGAATTGTGGAAAGGGTTTTGCAACAGTGGATGGCCATTCCCACTTGTTTTTCAGTCAGTTTAGTCAGGCAGTGTTGCAGGTTTAGGAGGAGCTTTCATGCTGCATATGCCCATCTTATCTCCATTCAGGACTGCCGTTGTCTCCCTAATACAGAGGTAGATATCCATGCAGGATTCATGTGCTGTTGCCTTTGATGGATAGGATACCCTGGCACTGCAGGGAATGATGGCAGCTGTAAGCTCAAAAATCAGAGTAACTACGACTTATAGAGAAGCTTTCAGGACCACCAGATCCTGGGGGAATTGTTGGTGACTGATGAGGTTTTCATTCTGAAACAGTCTGTCACTTTTTAGGTCTCGCGCCTAGCGTTGCAGTGCGCAGGACTGCTCGCGCAGCGAGAGACCTCATGTAGGGGGTTTAGAAACTGACCTAGGAATCGCACACGCTTGTGCGTGTGCTTTTCGTTTTCCCCCCGGCTATTGGGCTTTGCGTGTGTCTTTATAAGAAAGACAGCACGCAATTGGGCAAAGGCGGGCGCATGTCCCGCCTTTGCTACGCCCAATCCCGTCCGTGTCTAGGACGCGCATCAGCGCGCGGCACAGACGACAGGCTCCCTCGCCCCCCCGCTCCTCTGTGGTGCACGCGCACCACTAGTTTCGATTCCCGCGTTCGGCTCCTCTGTGGTGCGCGCGCACCACAGGTTTCGATTCCGTGCTTGTTTCCATTTAATTGTAGTCCCGGTTTTATAATGAATTAAGACTATGAATTATAACAGAATTCAAATAAAAAAAGTTTGTCCGGGCCGGAGGACCTAGTCACGAAGGGACCTGAGAAAGTTGGCAGGGCTTCGACGTAGGGTGACAAGATTTTCAGATCCAAAAAAACACAGGATTGCCGGAGATGCTGAAGTAGGACTAAATGTTGGCACCGGCATTGGACGATGAATGACAACAATACAGCGTCCATCACCATAAAGGTACTACACTGCTACATCCCATAAACCTATACAAAAGTCTACAGGAAAGAATGTCAGACGTCAGCATTTTAAAGTATGTGCAAATTTTTTTAATTCAAAAACGTTTTACTTGCCAAGAATGAAGTGCTCAAGTAACTTTGTTATACATGAGTAGTGCCATATGTCCGGTTTTCTTTGCATTCTCGATCTTTTGGTCTGATACTTATGATAAAGCTAGACTACGAGTACCAGAAAGCGAATGAAATAAGAGGATTGTATACGCTTCAATTTGTGATTTGTGTTTCGGGGGGGGGGGCAATGCGGTAGAGATGTGCTCACATATCCATGTGCTTTCCTTCCTAGCTAATCTATCATGTCCGCTTTTCTGACATGATATATAAGTGATATGACATGGCATACAGCTCGGGGAGAGAATGTGGCGTAACGGCCAGAGCTGTCGACTTTGGTGCTGGAACCAGGTTCAAATCTCGACATCGGCTCAACGTTATGTGATTCTGGGCTAATCATTTAATCTCCCCGTGCCTACAAAATAAAATTAATGTGGCCTTGTGCAATGTAACTGGTGCTCATGTAAACATTACGCCACATCCTCTCCCCGAGATATAGATCATGTCAGAAAAGCGGACATGGTTGATTTGCTAGGGAGGAAAGGAAATGGATCTGTAGGCACCTTTGTTTACAGATTAGTTTGCATTATATAACACTGCAAAAAAAAAACAAGCATTTGCAATGCAATAGGTCTCGCGTTTAGGCGAGTTTAAGCTTTTGGCATTGTAAATGACAATGCCTTTTATTTATGTTTTAAAAACGAAAAAAAAAAAAAGGCATTGTTATTTGCAATGTCAATAGCTCAGACTCACGTAAATGCGAGACCTATTGCATTGCAAATGCTTGTTATAAGTAGCAGTGAAGAATCTTTGTTTTCTAGTTGGATAATGTTGGTCCCAGGCTATTCCTTCCAGAAAAGAAACAAAGGAAATGCCCTATCTATCCCTATGGTGGACCATAGCATTTATCTCCTCTATGGTCCTGTTAGCTTCTGGACTGGCTGCTGGAGGAGTTCTGGTTATGATAGGGTCCATCTCAGGCAGCATGGTGCAGAAAATGTTTTAGGACATCTTTGCCTTCTTTTTTCCTATCTCTATGGCTCCTAGGCCTGGGATGGTAAAGACTATTATATAGGAAATTGATGTTAGTGTGAAAGAAACTTTGAGTCCCTAGCCGGAGTGTATATAGCGTTCTTCCGGATACTACCATTTAATCAGACACCTGTGGTCAACTGGTTTGGTTTAGCTAGTGCAGTTCAGCGGCCTTTTGATTATTCCTGGCATGAGCAACAAAGGCAAATCATTGGCATGATTCAAACACCTGTAGGCATAAACAGATCTGATCGGACAAACGACAGTTCCTGGAGATCAGTGTTCTAGGAATATAATGAAATTACAGGATCTACTTTTTTGCTTCATGTGTCCTCCACCTCTCGTCTGGGTTGTTGGTCAGAGAAAGGTTAGAATATCTGGACATTTGGTGATACATGCAACTTCAGGGCAGTGAATGTCACAGAGTATCGGTTCCACTCTTGTGATTTGAGGATTTCCAGGATTCAACTGTGTCTGGTATTGCTTCCACTGCTATGGGCCACTAAGATGAGAGGTTTCTGTCTCAAGGTGAAGAAGGCCAAAATATTGACCAGGGAGTGGCTTCTAGTACAGGGAGGTGAGAGATTGTTGTTTTTTTTGTTAAGGGTTGCAAATGAGTTAAATTTTTCTCCTGATAGATATTGGATATTATGTGTATTTGACCTGTCAGCTTTTGTGTGGTCTTCCCCTAAACCCTTTGCCTCCCTCATCAATTTTTGCTGATCTTGTTTTTTGCTGGCCTTAGGACTCTGCATACTTTACCCCTGTTTACCATTACTAAAGTGCAAGTGCTCTCTCCTTAAAACATAGTAACATTGGCTCATCCCCAGTTGGCTTATTTAATTTACTTATAAGCCCTAATAAACTGGTAGTATGTGTACTAAGGGGCCTGTAAATGAAATGCTACAAGAGGGCGTGCAGCACTTATTTTGCCAGCCACTTTAGTAGACCTTTAAACACATCTTAGGCCTGTCATTGCAGCCTGCGTGTGCAGTTTTAAACTGCGATTTCGACCTGCCAAAATAAACTTTTTTTCAAACCCAAACCTTCCTTTGTAATATATATACGTCACCCATAGCATAGGCCCTAAACAGCCCACAGTGCAGGGTGCAGTGTAATTAAAAAGTAGGACATGTACTTTTCGGTTTTACATGTCCTGGTAGTGAAAAACTCATAAATTAGTTTTTCACTACTGCAAGGCCTACCTCTCCCTTAGGATAACATTGGAGTTACCGTATTACTTTTAATAAGCTGTAATTTCCAAATGGGTCATGTTTGGAGTCTTTGGAATTGTAATGAAAAATCCTAATTTATGGTGAAGTCAGATTTTAAATTGCTATTTTGAAAATGCCACTTTTAGAAAGTTGCCATTTTCCTGTCTTAGCCATTTAGTTCCTGTAGCCTGTCTCTGGTCACATGACTGGGTGTAGCTGACAGTTGGGTTTTGTATATTCCTCACACAATAGAGAGCTTAGGTATTCCTGGATGAGCCATCACTGGCAACATGGGAGGGCCGAGCTGGGGCCAGCCCTACTTACACTTGAATAGGCTGTTTCCTGCCTCTACACAAAGGGCTGCTAGACTGGAGCTAGGACAGGGAATGCAGGATGCCTGGGTACTTCAAAGGGAATTTTAGAAGCTTCTCACACCTTCTAGAGGAAGGATACCAGGTATAAATATTGGACCTCAGACACCACCTCTTCGGTACACTTCCTGATCTGAGGATAGTCTGCCAGGAAGAAGGACTGCTGTGCTGCTGAAAGGAATGCCACTCCGCTGGACTGCTGGGCTGTGGGCTTGCTGGATTGCTGCCCTCCTGCCTGAGTCAGAGGAATTGGACCTGAACCCAGGACTCCCAGAGTGACTCAAAGAGCTAGTTTGCTGGCCTCCTATTCAGAGCCACAGGTACATAACAGGCCTGAACCAGCAGCCTGAACTAGGTGGAGGTGGTGCCCCTCAGGTGTTGGACGCTTGATGAGTCCTCAGAGAGTCTGAATTGAAGTTTTTGGGCTCTTTGGGACTGCAAACGGGCCCGTTTGCACCGAAACTTTGTTACTCGCACAGTCCGCCAGTGTGAAGTTTGATTCAGCCGACCCTTCGTGCTACAGAATCAACCTCTCGCGACGGCAATAGGATCTTTGCGCTACAGCGACGCCCATTTGAGACTCCAGGCCTTCTCTTAATGCTACATCGACGACTGTCCGCGACGCTTCCCTGATCCTTGCGGCCCCTCCACCGCCCGCGGGACTCTTTGCGCTGGACTGAGAAGATAACTCTTCAGTGGGACTAACCTGGTCCCTGTATCCGACCCGTGCTCCATTACAGGCGACTGGAACTTGTGACTTTCTCCCAGTCTTGCGGCAAGTGGAGCATTGGGCTTTTTGGCACTAATTACACTAAAATCTTTAAAAATTCATAACTCCAATACTACTGATTGGATTTTTGTCATTTTGGTCTTGTTTCATTGATTAAATATTACTCTAGTTTTCTAAACTGGTGTGGGATCTTTTTGATGTGTGTTTTTACTATGTTACTGTTTGAAGTGTTGCACATATACTTTACACATTGTCTCTCACCTAAGCCTGACCACTCTGTGCCAAGCTACATGGGTTTGAGCACACGTTAATTTAGGGTTGCTTGTGACCCCGCCCCCTGAGGAGAATTGTGGTTGCTGTTTGAGAAGGGCTTCATACCGTTCAACCAGTAACCCAATTTCTTACAATGTGCAATAGTCACACTGGACTTCATGTTTTACCAGCTTATATAGTTACAGGAGCCAATATGCAGGTTTCAGCCCTGGAATTTGTTTCTTGTTTTTGGCTCTTTGATTTTTTCATTATGGATGATGGAGTCGGGTGGGTGGCTACACAGGCATCTAGACTCTGGTTATCTTTGTCACTCTGACTAACTTTTTTCCTTGAGGCTAAGGACAAAGTACCTTTAGAGGGTAAACAGCCATTTCAACGCGGCTTTTACACTGCATACCATTACATCGCATGCGTTACAAATTGTGGCAAATTGGGCTGTTGTGGCAAATGAGTGTTTCCTCTCCACTGACCATGATTAGGATTCAGGTTGCAGTTAGTCCCTTGACTCCTTTATCGGATCTCACTATGTGCCTCTTCGTGAGGAATGGCTCAAGTTCTTGTGCATTGGGTGCTATTAGTGCAGGAAATGCTTTGACCCTTGTTATAGAAGGACACCCTCATGTGTGAATCACTTGCTGAAGATTCTCTGTGCAGGCCAGTAGTCAACAAGACCTGGAGCTCTTCCCGTGTGTGCACTCCTGCGTCTGTCAGTGAGAGTGCTGTATGTATGCCTATCTTCCTATCAACTTGGTTTGAAGGGATACCTCTAGGCATTGTCTCACAAATGTTGTTGTGGTAGGAAACATTCACTTTTTCACACTTTTTAGGTCGAGCCTAGAGTAGCGCGCATGCTCTGCTCTGCGAGACTTTATATAAGGGGCTTCCAAAAGCTGACCACACGCTCGTGCACAGTGGCCTTTTCCGTGCGGTTACCCGCACGGCCGCCATGTGTTTTCAATTATCGCGCCCGGCGGCCGTGCGGGTAACCGCAAGCAATAGGCCATGGTGCACGTTCTCGCGCGCGCACTGCTCGTTTTTTTTGCAGCAGAATGCATCGGCTGTATTATTGACAGCCACACCCCTACTTCTAGAGACTTGCTGTATTCTTGAGGTCCGCTGTGGGGTGTGATTTTGCCAAGACAGACCCGCCGCACCTGCATCACGCGGTGACGAATTACTTGCAGTAGGCCGCAGAGTAATTCATTCTTCATTTAGTGGTGTCTCTGTTACTGGTTTCTATTGGCTCCGCCCCCTATCGTCATCCCCACACCCATCTTGCTGCAACGTGCCGCTGTACGTGCTCATCCGCTGCTCCGTCACGCCGCCCCCTTCCTCCTTAGGCTCCCCACGCGTGCGAGGCTGTAAGATGGCCGCCTCCACCGTCCTCCCGACGGTGACAATAGCCGATAGCAGGGACGAGGCGCCCGCGCCGCCGGAGCAGGGTGAGCGCATGTTGGGGCTGCTTGTGGCCAGATGGGTGTGGGGGAGCGCGGCATCGAGCAGAGGAAATTCCTTTGCTGGCGGGGAGATAACCGGAGATAAGAGGTTCTTGCTGCAGGGTAGCAGTAATACAGTATTCTGCAGCACACCCCACATAGTCTGCTTGTACCATAACGAGTCATTAACCTGTCATGCCACGGACGCTCTCCACCCCCTCCCCCCCGGACTGAGTGTTTCAGGTCCGTCCTTAAGTACGAGTGTACATTATCGGGCCGGGGATGTCGGCGTATTTGGGGTGTGCGCACAATACATACATCCTGTCTGTCTAGAGCCTAGTTGGGTGGCAACATCATACGAGGTCAACGGAGGTCAGATATGTAGATATAAGGTAGGAAAGATCTATCGGCTTAGAAAGTCTGTGAAAATGAGTAGAGCGTAGATGGGTATTTATCATGTGAAACTATGCCCGGTCATTTCTGCACCCTTCCCATAGTTCTCTTTCCGATGTTTCAGTCCATGACTGGTTTGAATTATCCTTGTTTTCGCATCTCTTGGATTAGAAAAGACAGTATGAGCTTTGAGGGAAGAGTTGATGACGGCTGCAGTTTATGCAACAAGTGCCATATAGCGGATGCTGCACTCGTGCCCAAGTGCTAGATTCTAGTCTTTTTCTTTCAGTACTGCTCGCCTTCAATGCTGTACATTTTAAGTGTTGAACATGGCTATGCCTCTGTAGTTTGCACCACTCCTATCGTGAACACGGCTACGTGGAAAGGTGGGGGCGTAGGGGTTAATCCTCTATCCATCACTGCGACCAGTCAAGAAACCCTCCCAGCTTGTTCTTCAAATGTTGAGATTTTTTAAATGTATGTTATTTTAATTTACAAGGGTTCCTTTCTACGCATGTGTTAGTGATACATTTAATGATGGATGTGAAATAGAATTCATGAGTCACAAGGATTTTTAGCTTCGGCTGCTTTCTCAGTCTGAGTCACTGCTTTTTTAGCCTCGGCGCCCTGGTTTCTTGTGATGGTTCAAGACACTTGTTTGCGATAGTTCCACGATACCGTGTGTGACCTAAAATCGAGTCGAGGGCAGCTCTGGGTTGTTTGGGAATTACTTTTTTCCCTGTCTGGAGCATTCTTGGTGTACCCCCAATATTCATCAACAAAGAACACACACCTGGTTGAACTCCATAACACACAAAGGGGCTCCTCTTATGGTATTTATTTTTTTAACATGTCCACCTGTTTACCCATATTTATTTTTTGCTCGTTTTATATTTATCCATATTTGTTTTGCAATGGGTATATTTCCTGGTGTATTTAATCAACACACATTTACTCCTGTTTGTCCAATTCGTTTTAGCTACTTACAGTACAATACAGTCCTGGAATCATTTACAATGTGGAGCAGCTTAAACAGCTTTGCTGCTGCAGTTATTTAAGCATCAGTAGGAAATCTTTTTTTTGTTGTTGTTGTAATTTCACTGTCTGCACAGCTATTGTCCTAACAGAGTTACTGACACTTTTTTATGAAATCATATGATGGATCTAAGAAAGTTTTATTCTTGTAAATGTGTTGCAAGAGGCAATAAACAGTAACTTCTCCATGCCCTTCGCTCTTGCTAGAGGCTTTAAAAGGAATGCCCTCCTTACAGTAAGAGTCACTGAACGAGAAAACAAATGGGGCTGAGTGTGACCCTCACTCTTCCTCCACCCATGTCTGTATGTGTCCCCGTCCCTCTGACTCTGTGTGTATCTCTCTGCCCCGATCTCTGTTTTTCATTATATCTATGGCCCTCTAACCTATTTTTGCCTATTCCTCTCTATGGGTCTGTCTCCTTCTGTGTTATTCCAATCCTGTCCTTCTGACTATCTATGCCCCTGTTTTTCTTCCGGCCCCTTCCTGTTTGTGCCTTTATCTCCGTGGCACCCTCTACTTCTGCCTGTCTGTCCTGCTTTGGCTCAGAGTACCAGTTGTACAAGAATAACACTTTAAGTACTTCTCAATGCAATGCTATAATGTACCTATTAGTGCCAAAGCGTCCACGTTAAAGAACAGTAGAGGATGTAGCACCCAGGATAATCTGTTGCATGGTAAATACTTATAAGATCCCATAGGCGAGACCTATTGGCTATGCCAATGCTTGTTTGTTTTGTAGCTGTCTGACAAGTATAAAATGTGACTGTCCTTGTCACCCTGAATATGCAAGTTAAGCTGGACATCTTGGTACTTAATTTGCAGACAAAGGGGGTTCTGTCACGTTCAATGAAGAGGGGCCTACTTGAAGAATTGGACCTTCTTGGACGCAGATGGAGGACTTTAATTCTCGTGCACCTGGAAGACAGTCACTGTGTTTGGTCAGGTCTCCCTCATGACGAGTTGCTGGGAAAGGTGATGCAAGTGTTCGGTGCTGCTCTCTTCTGTGTATGCATACCAGCGGTGTCTTTATCTTTTCTATTGGAATACATGAGATACAATGTGCATGCACACTGATATGGGAGAAGGCTTTTGTTTAGATGCTGGGAGAGGGGTGAAGACATGTTGTATAGAATCAAAATGTTCAATGAAGTAAAGAGTTGAATAGAGGGAGGGATTGAGACACTAACATTTTAATTCCTTCCCAGTGATCTTCACTACCACAGATATCCCTTCTTCCTTTGGGTCTTAACCATCCTCCGCTGAGATATTCTTGGGCCTCCGTCTCAGGTGTGCTAGAGTAGTCATACAAGGGAAATTATTGGGAGCTCCTTTATGGTACTTCCTAGAGGAGGGCATGTGTAAGGGGGATGTCATGATCTTCTAGGAATTCTGGATGTTAGCAATAGGTTGCCTCTCTAGTGATGTGGACACACGACAATGAAGCCAAGCATGTACGATTGAAAAATAAAGTTTACAGGTGTAAGCAGAGGCAATGTCACGCTTTTCATTAGTGTTGTGTTTGCTGCATTCTTGTGACTTGTATTCCAGCAAACGTCACAACATTAATTGTCAGTGAACAAAGTCAGAGAGAAACTGATCTTAATCGACCCTCCTATTGGCATTCTGTGATACACTGTATAGAAATGGCCCCAATATTTAGTTGGCTGACTTGTGGTTAAGAAAATGTTGTCTGAAAAGCACAAACCTTGGATTGTCGGAGTCTTAGTATTGGGGAAAAGGAATCTGAAATAATATGTTTGGTCCACTTTTCACATGTTTTGGCACCAGTATCTGTGAGAATGTGTGAGGCGAGTCTAAAGCATGGTGCTCGTTGGCATACATCAACTTTGTAAATGTTTTTGGGCTGGGGTTGAGAACTGATAGCGAGAGTCGGGTCCAACAGACATGGAGGGTAATGGTAAATGTTAGGTGAATATGTGGAAGTGCAACAGACGATTGGTTGCTATCGGTTTAAAATAAATAAAGTGATATCTTCATGCCTTCTCACAGGTGTTTATTTTGACACTTGTGTTTTGTGACATTTGTTGCTGGTTTTGCATCAGAGAACTGTAGCAAAAGGAGATGAATGGCTAGTCCCATCAACAAATATTTATATGTTCTTATAAAATTATAGGCCCATCAAACATAAGAAACGCTGACGCTAAAGAACACATAAATATTTGTTAATGGGACTATCCATTCATCTCCTTTTGCAACAAATCAGCGTCTAGTAGGACGCGGAAAAGACTGGGCTGTTAGGCTGTGTTATGGTACATTTACATTGACCATTCCCTCGTTACAATTGTGTGACTCAACTTATGTCATTTCAGTTTGATGTGTTATTTCACTATTAGTCACCGCTCGTATGTGTTTCTACTAGTAAACCTCATATTTGCTGGATGAAATGTTTAGCTGTGATCTAGGTTTTTAGGTCCCTTCTCTGGGTCTACGTTTACCTCGTTGTTTGCTTGTATAAAAAGAGGCCAACTGAAGCCATTACAAATCCCGCGCGAGCCCGGAGTACTCTCGGCGCATGCTTCTGCCATTTTGTAGCTCAGGTTGAGTCACGTGGCACTCTAGTGTTGTGTACAGTTATTACTGCACGTGTTCAGACTTATCTGTAACCCGCAGGTCACAAGCAGCGTCGAGGCCGCCTTTGACGAGTGCCTTTGAGAGGTTAATAATAAACCCAGTTTTAAGGTGCCAGGAGACGGTTCACTTTGCGGCTTGCGTGCGCTATATACAGCCGTCAGTGTTGTTTTTATATTACTGAGCAATGGAAGAATGTCAGACATGAGAGGAGCCGAATGATTAACTGTGGAGATATCCATGCTCCTTCATTGATTGAGGCCTGGTTTAAAACTCACTTATACTAGTAGCATCTGCTCAAATCTGAACACGTCCTTCCGGGAGTCGAGGGTGGAGTGTAACACAGGCCCTTAAAGCCCCTGTGCCGCAGAGGGGCCCCAACACTTTAGGGGTCCCAAACCCTTCAGAAGGGCCCCATTCTGCCCATAGCCAATCATGAATGTCTGTGATATTTCCACAATTCTGCAGGTGGGCCCATCCTTTTCAGCTAGCCACTGCCACACTTCAGATGAGTTAATTACGCCACATCCTCTTCCCAGAATTTACCGATTTGTGCAGAATGTTGAGCTGACGCCGAGACTCGAACGTGGATCCCCAGTTCCAAAGTCGGCAGCTTTGACAGTAAACAACACCCTCGGCAATCTCCAGTAATTTGGATGACTAGTACATTTCCAATGCACCCGCAATGTTGCGGGGTTCCAAGGCGGTCGTAAATTGACAGGCGGCCACAGTTTGTCACAGAGGCTAGAGCTAGAGCAGGCTTGTGATTGGCTAGTAGTCTTTTCTTCCGAAGACCTCGGCTGCGAGTTCACCTCAGGACTCGTCCTCGCGCCAGTAGGCCGGGCTGCATCTTTTCTACATGAAACTACCAAAGAGGAGAAAAGCGAAAATTCTGGAAAGCTATTTCACAACTTCACGTGATGGGTTTATGACATGACCACAAATATGAAGAAGACGAACCGTCAGCTCTGCTAAATTGTGGAGTTTTTGAGTACAAGAAACATCAAATGTCCAAAAGCATGCTAAAAATCTTACTATGTCAGCAGGTGTTGTATTCGGCACTATCTTTGCCCTTTGCACTAGCCATGTATTTTTGAGTGCTGTCGACCTTTTCTGTTTCCTAGAATTTCTCTAAGTTAATGCATGAATTTTAGGCAGAACAAGCCGGAAACGTTTAGGAAAGATTACCTCCCTCTGTTCCCGACTTGTTCTGTCTTCATATTAACTCGGAGAAATTCCGAGTTTATATGTATGAACTTTAGACGCATGAGAAGCAGAAGCTAGCCAGCACCGCTCATAATGGTAGGATTTCCCCGTGGGCAAAATTCACAAAGCGATATTTTTGTCCATCCACATTTAACATGGGTGCTCAAAGTCCATTTGAGACTTACCTGCCAGTCCTGTTTCCAAGAATTAGTATTGGTGGAATTTTATATTTTACACTTGCGAAGTGCGATTTTGGAAATTCTATCAGTTTTGTAGGTTTTCTACAAGTGTAAAGCAGGTGTTAGAGGCGGTTTGTGGGTGTTCCTGGTTGAACCTACTTGTAAAGTAGATCTCTTACCGAGATGAGTTTGGTTTTGTATTGTTTTAATTGAAGGACGGCTAGTATGTGCCCTGAATGCTTTGTTTGTGAAGAAGTCTGTCTTTACGAATGTGCTCGGAGCGTAGTGCTGTGTATTTGAGTGAAGCTAGTTGTGTGATCCAGACACAAATGCCACAGTGGATTGTTGAGGCTGGATTCTCCTGGATTTCACTGTGGAGGCAGTGATTGTGGGGATTCTGGGAAAAGTTGAAACAGTGACAGGAAGGGGTCTTGTCAAAAGATGTTCTGAGGAGGCGTTGTCTCAAATGAGGCCTAGGGTTGTTCCTGCTTCAAAGAAGCTATCCCGGACTCTTGTAGGATGAGAGGGGTGTGAGGCTCCTCCTTGTGGCTCACACTGGTAGTGCTGCTCCTTGGGTAACGAATTTCTTCTGGTAAGGTGCACGCCCTACCCTCGAAGCCTGGGATTCTAGATTATTTATCCACATCTACTGATTGAGGGAGCTCCACTTTGCTGCAGGTGATTGGCAGCAGTTGGTTGGAGGTGTGTTTGAAGAGTGTGTGTGTCCTGTTAGGTAGCAGCATACCGGTGGCGGCTGGCATCAACGGGGAGGGGTGGCCTGGCATGCGCTTTCTCAAATAAAATTTTTAAAAATCAAAATAAATGGGCACGCATGCGCAAATATAAACTTAAAATATACTAAAGGAAACATTTACCTGATAACAGGACCTCCTGCTCCAGACCTCATCGCGCTGCAGCCCGGCCACCAGGAAACTCCCTTGACCAATCAGGGCGCTGCTCTCACTAGCATGAGAGCAGCGCCGTGATTGGGGGGGGGGGAGCAGCCTGTCTCGGTGCTCCATAGCGCTATGGAGGCCTGCAGTTGCTCTAACCCAGCTGTCTAAAGACAGCTGAGTTACAGGTGCGTGTTGTACCTGCTGCTCAGCCAGTGTGAGTGTGGTGTGGAATGTTGGGGTGGATGATGCTGTGGAATGTTGGGTGAGTAAGGTTGGCAGTTGGAGGATGGGCTGAGCAGCAGGAAGGCTGCTCCTGGTGGGGCTCTGCTCAAGATCTTAACTTGAAATAAACTTATCTAAAGATACTACTTGGAGTGGACCTACTTTGATTACAACAGTGCGCATGTCTGGCTGGCCATCGCAAGACGGCCAGCCATAAAGACATGCGCACTTTGAAAAGTGCACATACAACCCACCCTTCTCCCAGTCCCTGCTGCTGTAATTTAGCAGCGGCCCGCCCCCGTTCTGATGCTCGATCAGGACAGGATGATGTCAGGATGAAAAATAAAATGGTAAAGATGAATTATCATTTTATTTTTTATCCCGGGGCTCGGTGGCATTTAACTGGGGCAACGGTACTCCACTACAACGGAGGAGCCGCCCCTGCAGCGTACCACGGTGCCTGATAAAGTGTTGGGGTGGAGACTGCAAATATAATTTGTAACAGCCACACTGAAGGGAAAAGGTTGCTCGTGAAGGAGTGAGGCAGGAGAGGCGCTATTAATCTAAACGCACAGAACACTGGCGCTGTCCTCTTTAAGCTGAAGTTTATTTATGAAGATGTATTTTTAGTCAAACAAATCAGGTCACTTATACTCATCATGTTGAGAAAGTGAGTCCCTCTTTCCTGTTTCCATAGGTAGCGCCCAGGCCCATGCCTTTTGCATAGCAGAGGGTTCAGGAGTGCGCAAACCTGTGTTACACATCCACAAACCTCCTTCACCATTACATGTAATGTCTTCACAGGTAAACTCCTCAAATTACCTCCTGTCAATGGCTTGCAGCAAATGCGTATGCAGAGTATGAATAGGGAGAAGGAGGAGGAGCACGCTCATTTTACATGTGTGTAATGAAAGGGATTTCCCAACGAAGAAGTCAAAAATGATATTGTGCCTTTACATCAATTGTAAAACAACTTTGAAATGAGTTAAAGACATTAGCAACATGGAACAACTTCTAGATAAAAAAATTCATGGTAGTTAGAGTTTACAACATAATACCATACATTTGTGTACCTTCTTTTTGTTGCAATCCTATATTTAAGTATACTTTGTAAGTCATGTAGTTTTTGTAGATACATTTTGGATCTAAACATATTCCTATGTGTGTCATTGCAGTTCATGCATAAGAATGACGAGTGGTACATTGCATCTCCAGGGTGTGCTAAGCAAAACCATGATTGGGGGACCTTCTGAAACATTTAATTAAATGTAATAAAATCTATTATTTGTGTTTCTAGTATACATTTCCAACGAGCACTTGGCAGTTTATGCCTACTATTAAAAGATTACCAAAATTGGGAAGCAATTCGGTAAGAGTGCAGTTCGTCAATTTTAATTGAAGTTTGGTTATACTTAATAATATGACCAATGACATACAGGAAGTTATTTATTTATGTGTGGTGTGGATTTGGGGGTGTTAGGTTAGAAAATGTTTCCTACACTAGTAGGGTTATAGAAGGAGTTAGTCGGATTTATTGTTAAGTATGGAAAAGTGAAATTTTGTGAAGTGACTATTGAAAGTAAGATGTATGCAAAGCGAGTTGTGAATGCAAGTAATTATTAAAAGACAAGAAAAGAAAGAAATGTGATTTGTGTGAGTCAATGGGCAATTAATAGCCTCTGTAGTTAATCCCAACAGCGGGCTACTGCTGTCAGGGGTGTTTTGCGCCAGGCTATGGATTCTATTAACCAAACTTATTCTTCAGTTTCCATTATATATATGTATGCAGAGTTTTCCTCCTGGTTCCATATTATGGAACAGGTGCACTGTCCCTGTTTGCGCCACGGCACACCTTTAAACAATCAGGGGCAGTGCGTCCTATTACAAGTACTATGCTTCCTCGAGGGCAGTGCATTAGTAAAATATGGAGCAGCTTTTTTAATCAGTGGCTCTGTCTTTCTCTTTGCTGGCGTCACCTGCTTATACTTTAAGGAGAGAACATAGATCACTCTGCAGGCAGGTGCAGTGAGCGACTGTCTATAACAGGGCACAGGGTTAAAGGTAAAGAGTTTCCCTCATTAGCATGGGGCGGGCCCCATGCTAATGAAGGAACACCCCATTGAAGATAGCGCCAGCGATTTACGTGCCTGGCGCTATTCAGTGTCATCTTAAGAATTTGGGGTTCCTAGTAAAGACATACTTTAGGGCCCCCCGTCTAGAACAACTTTGTATTTTATAACCCATTTTCTGTTAATTCAAGCCCCATGATATCATACAAAATTAAATAATACATTAAGAGCTAGATGGACAAAGATTAGTAATAGCGATTTTTTGCGAATATTTGGTAATCGCTATTACCAATGTACAAAAGTAATATCTGGCCCATTAGCGATTTGTAGTGGGTTACAAATAGACTTACCTCATGAACATTAATGAGGTAGGTTGCAATTTGAAACCCACTAGAATTCGCTGCCATCAAAGGGAAGGTGGCCTGCTGGGGTCAGCAGACCTCCATGTCAGTCATTACTTTTAAATAAAGAAATATATTTTTTTAAATGCAGCCTGTTTTCCTTAAGAGAAAAAGGGCTGTGTTGAAAATGAAAAGTTTCATTTTTATTTTTTAAGAGTAGGCATAGGTCCCTGGGACCTCTATCTGCACTTAAAAAATATATTTTTAAACATTCTCAAAGAGGAAGGGGTCCCAAGGGTACCTCTTTCCATCATTTGCGAATGGGTTACCGCTAACTTTGAGTTTTGCAACCGCATGTTGGTCACAAAACATTCAAACATCCTATTCAATTTGGTATTTGGAAGGGACTCCCTAAATGCGCCCCTTCCAAATACCGAATCGGTATGTATTAGCAATTCCAAGTTACGATTTGGTAACATGTTACAGAATCGCAATTTGGGATTAATACATACCAAAATGCATTTTTGCGCTCAGAAATGGCCCGATTCTGCAAATGGGGCCGTTTGCGACTGCAAAAATGATTTGTACATCTAGCTGTAAAGGTTAAGTTGGATAAATACAGATGTGAGGTAGAGAGGAATTTCCATCCCCAGGAGGCACCTTAGAATGTGGGGGCCCTGGGCAATTGCCCACTTTGCCCATGCCTGAAAACGTCTTTGGCGCTATCTGTTTACAAAGGAGGGCGCACACGAGTCTGCACCTCTTTCTGTGAAACTATGGTGTCCTAGGGTGCAGAAAACGAGCACACATGCCCTTTTCGCTCCCATGCCGCTTTTATACGGGACCAGGTGGCAATTCCAAATGCGTAAATTGTACGCATGTTAGTAGTACTTCTTAAGAGCGGATATTGGAGTAAATGTCAGCTCAGGACTGTAGTGTCATTCACTTCACGCCTCTGCCAGCCAGGATACAAGACTACTGAATGATTCCTCATGTAAATATTGAAACCACCTGTTCTTGCAGATGCCGAGGCCTCCATCTCTGAGCTTCGTTAACGGGCGCCCTTATATTAACAAATATTACAATTTCACTCAGGTCCAGCAGTAACTGAGCAGCCAGAATCATAGCAGAAAAAAATGCACATCTGCCATATCTGACTGTTTCACAGTGAATGACTTCCTGTTGGAGATAAAAAAGCACAGTTCTGCTAAGAATGAAAACATGCCCTCATCACCGAGTGTTGCTGATAAGGTAGACGTTTCTAATAACCCCGGGCTCAACTTTTTTTACTCACGCATGTCGTTCCGGCCTCCATTGTTCTCCGAGTGCCGGCGCCACATTATCCCTTACCGCACTCCCATCTGACCGTGGCCACACAATCGGCTCTGTAGGGCTATGAATGCGGAGCGCTCAACACTTGTCTGGTGCGCTAGAGGGCTGACTTCCGTTACTCGAGCTCTCTGATCTCACCTTACCTGCAGGGACCTGAAGGGGAGATGACAGCGCCCCCGAATACCTGTGGGAATGTCAGTACGAATCCCATTCAGGACCCAGGCTTGAGACGCAAGGACACAGAAAATGGCCGCTTATAAAACAAAGAAGCACGCGCAGGAGGAGGAGTGACACTTTGGAAAAGTTCAATTCTTATTCGTTTGAGCCAACAGCTTTACGCTTGTCCCAAAATGCTTTTATAAATGCTTTTTGGGGATAAAAAATATATCAATTCTAACCATGCCCGCTTAAGTTTACGTATGCTCCATTTTACCTTTCGTTGCGCTTTTTTTCAGTTTACAGCTTTCTTTGGAAATTGTGATTTCATTTCCACAAACTGTACACAGCAGCGAGAAAAAACGGACAGAGAAGTAAACAACGAAGCAAACAAGTCTGTTGCTCAGGTCTGTGTTTTGCCCGCGCGGCCGTCAAACAGATCTGTTCTCCCCCAGCCCCATTTGGCCTTTTCTTCTGGGTTCTTTCACCAATTGGCACAGCCAGAGGATCATATAACCCTGTCACCCGATGCTGGTTAGGGTGTATCTATCCGCCTCCAGTGGACTGCTTCCATTAAAGTCTATAAGGGACTTTTTTTTTTTTAACAACTATAGGCCTCAGTCGGCTCCTTAGTGCTCGTTCCAGCCCCTTCAATTTTCTCCACTTGTGTCAGTCCGCTCCGCCTTGTTCCTTCCCACCCACTGCCACTTGTGTCTTGTTGCTCCCCATTCGCCCGTCCCTCTCATCCCGACCTCTCAACCCCATCCCATTTACGCAGGGCTCGAGTCGAGGGTGCACACGTTAGACGCCATCTGCCCACTATTTTCAGAGGGTAGACGGAAATATGCTGACTCGTCCCGGTGAAATGTTCTTACACCGGGACACTTTCAGCAGCACCTGCAGGTTGTCTGCTTTTGTTCCGAGCAGCAAAGTGCAGGCGGGGATGGAGGCTTATCAGATTCCAGCTTCACCCATAACAAAAGCCGGAATTAAGGGAGCATTAGGCCTCTTTTTGTTGGAGTTACCTGGCTGGGAGCCAACAGGAGCCTCATACCTAGATCCAATGGAAGGCAAAGAAAGACTCACATGTTATCACTTGACAGGTACTTAAGAGAAACTATGTTTTCGACATTGTTCAGTCACTGTATATAAGAGTAAAGCATATACTGTAAGAATGTCAGATGTGTTGGTCTGTCCCAGTATTTACTCAAATAACAATTTAAATACCACTATTTTGTTTTATTTCTTTTATATCACGTTTGCACTACAATAGTGCTAAAGCACTATAAAAGAAATAAAACAAAATAGTGGTATTTAAATTATTTGTATATGTGTGATGTAAAGTGCTCTGACACCCTGCATTGAGGTGAGTAGAGCCACTACTCATCCCAATGCAGGGTGTCAGAGTGCTTTACATCACACGTACAGATTATACATTGACAATAAATCATGTGTGTACATCAGTATAAAGGGTGTGTTACATAAGACGGCGAAGGTTACAAGGTGTAGGAGCCACATGTCTATCATACCTCACTGTGCTATATTAGAAGGATTACAATTTATCAACCACAAGTAACAAAAGGATCTCTGTCTTAAAAGCAGTAACCCACTTACCCATTTACATAAAATACAAATCTGTCATCTGGGTGTTACATAATGTGCTTTGCAGGAGACATATTAACCCTTTATGCTACTTTGATACAAAACTAGGACTAGTCAAAACACAGATCTCTCCAACAAATACTTTATCCTCCAGCGTGATCTTACGATTATTCCCCGAGATTTACCTAGCACACAAAGATCTTTGCAGCAGGTGCCTTAACCCCATAAGATATTTTATTTTAAAATACAGACATTGCAGCCAATTAAGCAGAACACATTTACTGCCATGTTTCTCCTTGCTGCCAATTTCTTTGTGGCAGGGTTTAAAAAAACATAAATGTACAAGTTGAGGCCCAGATTTTGCGTCTGGGTTGTGTCAATATTTTGGCACAACCTCAATGTAAAATCTAATTTGTTAAATTTTGTAATGCGCTCAAATGTACTCATGATAGACCTGCTAAACATGTGAGGTCTTAAGATCTGATGTCACTTCCTGTGAGGTCATTGGCTGTGATGCTATTTCTTGTGAGGCACATACGAGATCACTTCCTGTGATGTCACAAGCAGTGATGTCACAACCATTCTGCCTAACTTGGTGAGTCCCCCACTTCTTTTTTTAGGACTTGAGCTCTGCTTTTATGCATCTTTTGCCCCTTGTTTCTTCTGAATGGCACCGCTCTTCATACCTCCTATCCTTCCCTCTTGCTGCTCCTCACCCCATCCCCTTCTCAGTGCCCTCAGGCGCTAAGTCCGGGCATTCATTTTTCTTTCCTTTTTTTTTTTCTTGAAGTGAGTGGCAGGAGGTTTAATTACTGATTAAAGATTTCCTTGTCTTTCCAGCCTTCTATTTCACTGTCCTCTTTTTTTCTATGTCAAATGTAACTCTGGAGACAACAGACCATTCAGGATTGTCTTTTGTTTGTTTCTATGTCACAGAAATGACAATGAATGCTCCCGTGCCATACGACCTTCATTTCACATAACAAAAACAGGACTGCAATGAAGGCAAAGTAGTCTTCAATACAGATAGGCTTTCATTTGTGACACGCGTTTGACTTTAATGTGCTAGCACAGTATTTTCATAGGTTAGGACATTAAACCCGGACCTATTGACTTTGGCAACGCTCGTCTGTGTTTTGTATCACTTAATAAAATCTTGTCCCCCTCACCCACTTGTTACTAAACCAGGCATTCATCACTTCCTTGTGGTCTCTGTGTATGATTCTCGCATTAAAGTATGCTCCAAATAATGTGGCATTAAAATGACAAATTGCAAAAACTAAGCCTGGCCTTATATTTTTCTTTGTCAAGTGAAGGAGGCTTTGCTGCTAATGTCACTAAGTCATTTTCTCCAAATTTCGAAGGGGTCATAAAAAATGTTGACTGTGGCATGCTAAGTATGTGCATGCTGTCTGCAAAGGTGTATTCTCCTAGAACTTTTCTTGTTCCATGAGTCCGAACCACTCAATCCATAATCTCATGACCTTTAATAAAACTTCCCACACCATTTAAAAATGATCCTAACTGCTGGCAGCAACTTGGAACTAATTGCTGCCATGCTGATTAACCTGCAGCCCTCCCTTCTTCCAGGAGCGTCAGAAAAATATCCCAGCATCCTACCCCTTCAATCAATCAGGATTTTTGAAGCACGCTACTCACCCGTGAGGGTCTCAAGGCGCTTGGGGAGGGGTTCAAGCAGCTCTGTTGTCATTGGAAGAGCCAGGTCTTGAGATCCGTTCTGAATAGGTGCAGTGTCGGGCTTCGTCTGATGTGGAGGGGGAGTTTGTTCCAGGTATTGGCCGCGATGTAGGAGAAGGATCTTTGGCCTGCTCTGGCCCTGAGGATGCATGGGACCGTGGCTAGGGCTAGGTCGGCAGAGCTGAGGTTTCTATTGAGGACGTAGAAGGAGATTCTTTCGTTGAGGTATTGGGGTCCAGTGTTATGGAGGGCTTTGTAGGCGTGTGTGAGCAGTTTGAAGGTTATTTTTTTTTCGACGGGGAGCCAGAGGAGGTCGCGGAGGTTTTGGGTGATGTGGTCATGTCGTGGGATGTGGAGGACGAGTCTGGCTGCGGCGTTCTGGATGGTCTGGAGTTTTCGGAAGAGTGTTATGTTGATTCCGGCGTAGTGCGCGTTTTCGTAGTCCAGTCTGCTGGTGATGAGTGCGTGGGTGACAGTCTTCCTGGAGTCGCGGGGAATCCATTTGAAGAACTTGTGGAGAATGCGGAGGGTGTTGAACCATGTGGAGGACACAGCGTTGATCTGGCGGCTCATGCGAGTGAAAAGTTGAGTATGATGCCGAGGTTGCGAGCGTGGTCCGTAGGGGTGGGTGGGTTTCCGAGGGCGGGGGGCCACCAGGTGTTGTCCCATGCAGGGTGGATCCGAGGATGAGGACTAATGTTTTCTCCGAGTTGAGCTTCAGGCAGCTGCTGCTCATCCAGGATGCAATGTCCTTCATCCCTTCTTGGAAACTGTGCCTGGTGATGTCGGGTTCCTTGGTGAGTGAGAGGATAAGCTGGGTGTCGGCGTATAGGACTATGTTGAGTCCGTGTTTTCTGACGATTGTTGCGAGGGGGGGCCATGTAGACGTTGAAGAGCATGGGACTGAGGGTGGATCCTTGAGGTACTCCGCATCTGATCTCTGTAGGTCTAGAGATGAAGGGCAGGAGTCTTATTCTTTGTTTTCTGCCTGAGAGGAAAGATCTAATCCAATCTAAGGCAGTTCCCTGGATGCCGGCATCGTGGAGTCTGGCGGCTAGTGTGCGGTGGGAGACGGTGTCGATGGCTGTTGAGAGGTCTGGGAGGATAAGGGCTGCAGTGAGGCCTTGGTCGAGGAGGGTGCGGATGTTGTCGGTGGCGGCTATGAGGGCGGTCTCGGTGCTCTGGTATCCGAATTGGGAGGATTTGAGGATATTGTTGGTTTCTATGAAGTGCGCTAGCTGGGTGTTGACGACTTTCTCAATGACTTTGGCGGCGAAGGGGAGAAGAGAGATGGGCCTGAAGTTCTTGAGGTCTGTCGGGGTAGCGGAGGGCTTCTTGAGGAGGGGTTTGACTTGGGCGCTTTTCCAGTTTTCGGGGAATGTGGCTGTCTCGAAGGAGCAGTTGATCGTTCGTCGTAGTTCGGGTGAGATACTGGCCCTGTGGAAGATGTGCGGTGGGCAGGGTTCAGTGGGTGCTCCAGAGTGGATGCTTTTCATAGTATTTGCGGTGTCTTTTGTGGTGAGAGGGGTCCAGGTGAGGTGGGTCAGCTGGATGGCGTAGGTGGTGGGGGGTGTTGGGTCGGTGCCGAGGTCTTGGTCGTCGAAGTTGTCGTAGAGTGTTTTGATCTTGTGGTAGAAGAAGGAGCTGAGTTTGTTGCAGAGGTCTTGGGAGGGAGGGAAGTCGGTAGTTTCGCAGTTGGGTCTGGTGAATTCTTGTATGATGGCGAAGAGTTCCTTGGAATTGTGGGCGTTGGAGAGGATTCTGTCTTGGATGAAGTTTCTCTCAGTTGATTTGATGAGTTGGTGGTGTGCCATGGTTGCAGCCTTGTAGGCGGAGCGTGCTTTCGGGGTTTTGCTGTTTCTCCATGTTTTCTCCAGTCATTGCCAAGAGCGCTTGGATTCTCGGAGGTCCGTGGTGAACCAGGTGGCATTCGCGTTGTGTCGTCTGGCGGAGTTCTGGAGGGGGGCGAGAATGTTGGTGCAGTTGGCGATCCATTGGTGAAGGTTGTTTGCTGCTGTGTTGGCGTCTGTCGTGGTAGGGGGAGGAGTGCAGCTGAGGGCGGAGGTAAGGTGTTCTTCGGTGATTTTGTTTCAGTTTCTGCGTGAGAGCCGTGGCGTGTGCTTGTGTGCGGTGGTTTTCGAGAAGAAGAAATGGACGCAGTGGTGGTGCGCCCAGAGCGGTTCCGTGGTGTGACTGAAGCGAATTTTACTTCCTCCGGCGAAGATGGGGTCGAGAGTGTGTCCTGCCATGTGAGTGGGGCTGGAGATGAGTTACTTCAGTCCAATGTTGCTGAGGTTCTCTAGGAGGGCGGTGGTGTTGGGGTCGCTGAGGTTGTCAAGGTGGAAGTTCAGGTCTCCGAGCAGTAAGTAGTCCGTGGAGGCGAGGGTGTGGGGAGCGATGAAGTCTGCGATGGCGTTGGTGAACAGTTAACGGGGTCTGGGTGGTCTGTAGGCGAGTGTTCTGCGGAGCGTTGTTCTGGGGTTGGGCTGGATCTGGAAGTGGATGTGTTCCATGGGGGGGAGAGGCGTCGTCCAAGTTGGTGGTTGTTAGTCGGAGGGAGCTTTTGTGGACAATGGCAAGACCTCCTCTGGGGAGGTCTTGCCTCAGGATCTTGTATCCGTCGGGGATGTCGGTTGCAATGCTGGGTGCACAGCTGGTGTTGATCCAGGTCTCTGTGAGGAAGGCGACGTCAGGCGAGTGAGTGTTAAGGAGGTCCAAAACTTCTACTGGGTGTCTGTGCAGGGAGCGCACGTTGGATGCAGCTCAGGGGCTTGTGTACGTTGGTGTCCGGTGGATTGGGGGTGGCTTTCTGGGTCCGTAGGTTGGTCTGTGGGGGAGGGACCGCAGGGGCAGCAGCGGCGGGGAAAAATGCAACGCAAAAGAGGGAAACAAAAAAGAAAAGAAAAAGACAGAAAAAAGGCAAAACAGGCAAATAACAAGAGAGAGGCAAAACAGAAAGAGGAAGACACGCACAGAGCGGACTAGCAGAAGAGTAGGCTCCTCCACTAGACCACCAGGGATGAGGCACAGGCAGAAGCCTGCGGGTGGAGGAGGGCCTCGAACACCTTACCTGGATCACCAGAAAGCGCTGGGAGCAGTGCCTTAACGGTGGAGCTGCGCGAGGGGGGAGCAGTTACCCTAACCAGGAGATCAGAGGTCTTGCCCTTCTTTCAGTGACAAGTCACTGCCCCCTCTCAAATGCTTTTTCTCTGAGAGAGCAGGTTCTTGAATTGAGCTGTCGGAGGTCACCTTTCAGTGTTCTTGTTGGAGGCAGGGAGAAAGTCTCAACACGCCTCCAGCTCAGTTTTTGCATTTGCCTGGGGACCTATGCTGAACTCGGAACAGAAGGATGAGGGTTTTCAGAACTTTTTAGTGACTTTTGGTGGGGATGTGTATACCAGCTACAGGAAGCTTTCTTTATTAAAGCACAGCATAAAGACAGAAGGTGTTCAAGCATTTGCCAGTAAAAATTGACACGGACAGTGATGGTGAGGTAGTTGAATGTGTGGTGAGGATGGTTGATTCCAGAGGTAATCCTAGGCAGAACGTGGCGTGGAAAGGCACAGGGTTTATTAAAGAGGACAAATGTCAGAGAGAAGGGGTAGAATATTGTATGGCTGCACTGCTGAATCTGGTTGCCAGGTGCAATTACACATTTCCAAGGTAAGATGGTCTGAGCATATCAACCAGAGAAGATAAATATTAACAAGCATTAGCAAAGCCAATAGGTTTTAGCTTCAACTGTGTATTTTATATGGCTATTTCGGATGCATTATAAATTTAGTAAAAGAATGGGACCGTTTTGTATGTTTTTAGGTTTCATGCATAATGGTGCTTGCACCAGTGTTAGGTTTGACATATAATGGTGCTTGCACCATTTTGTCAAACATATTGTTTTCAATACATTCTCCATACATATAGAGAGGGACTTCTGGTCAGACTTCCACTATTGGCTTGAAACATTGCTGAACACTTCTTGGATCATCCCATGGTAGCACTTTTTGTCATGCCTTTTTGTTAGCTTAGATGCGTCCTTTTTTTTTTGTTTTGGACTCACACATTTAATTCTTTATCTCATTCATGGATTGTATATATAAAGCGTTTTTTTGTTTTGCACTTCAGAAGGAATTTGTTATTTGCCTTTGTCTTTGACGGACTAGGAGACTTGGGTCTCCACACAACCCAAAGATGTAAAAGGCTGTTCCTCTTTTTACCCGTAGGGCCTCGAGTGGCAACCAAGCTAGGACCAGCAAAGATGCAGTTTTACTATACTGCCAACAGATGTCTTCTAAAGAGAATACAGTGGCGTTAAACCTGAAGTTTCACTACATAGCCAAAAGATGTCCTCACAGAAGAATACAATGGAGATGGAACGCTGCAGTAGTGGTATACTACCAATAATGGTCCTCACAGAAGAGTGCAGTGGAGATGAAAAGCTTACCAATAGAGGTCCTCATTGATGAGTGCAGTTGTGTCATAGCCCTTCCTGGGTGTTAACATACATTTTGGATTTCTTCAAACAATTTGCCATGAACTGACTTCCACCATTTTACTTTTCCTGCACCCTAATGGAGAATGACAATGCATAACTATTCCAAGACGAATCTATCATCCTGGAATTTTTACACACAAGGAATGGCAACACCAGTTTATTGGAAAGAAGTTCAAGGGATACAAAGCTTCTGTAGTTCCTCAAGTTGTTACTAGATGTCTCTCTCACGTCAGACACATTTGCTTGAAATGTTATTGACAACACTGAGGGGGTATGGATTCAACCTAGAGATTCACACACACTCTTGCTACTCTAATGCCTTGTGGTAATTTTCCTAAAGGATAAATAAATATACCTAAGCTGGTTTATAATGATGAGTCAACATTGCAACTTGCAATAGATGTCTTGAGTGTTTTGGAAATAGTTGATAATACCTACTATACATAGGGACTAGCAGTCACTGGGCAGTACACGTGTTTCTAAAGTTTAATTTGTCAGAAACTATTTGTCAGTGACAAAGCTGCAGCAGTGTGGCTTTAACCTAGAAGTTTTCATATACACTCTTGCTACTTTATTTTTTAAGAATAAATAAACATACCAGGATGCTTGTTTCCGGTCCAGGGAAGACATGGCTTGGCAGTTCGGGCTGGACTGTTCCCATGATGCACAGGGTCAAGACTGATTTGCATATAGCTGGGTCTGAACTGAGGTGGCGAATTGAGCTAAAGAATGATGATGGATTCAACCCAGATCTGTGACTGGGGGTGAGTGTCTGAAAAGTTTCAGTGCTCCGTCCATCATCTCCTTGTGTTTGCATGGAAATAGTCTATGACATTCTACTACACATAGGGAGTAGCAGTCACTGGGGAGGAAAATTATCTTAAAAGTTTAATTGTGGGGTACTATCTTTTAGGTGTATGTATACATGCGCTGCTCTACTACCAATAGAAGTCCTCACAGAAGAGTAGAAGGCAGGTGGAAAGCAACAGTAGCGCTATACTGCCAATTGAGGTCCTCAGAAGAGTGTGATGGAGATAGAAAGCGATAGTTGCACTGTACCACCAATAGAGGTCCTCACAGAAGAGTGCAATTGAGATGGAAAACTGAGGAGGTGTGGCTTCAAGAAAGAGACTTGGGCTTCAAGCTACGCTCTTTCTACTTGTCATTTTCCCAAAGAATTAATCCATATACCAAAGCTGGTTGATAGTGATAAGTCAACATTGCCACTTGCAGTAAATGTTTTGAGTATCAAAATAGTTGATAACACCCCACTGTACATAAAGACTTGCAGTCACAAGTGAGTGAAGTGCTTAAACAGTTTTAACCACGAGGAACTATTTTTAGGTGTATGTATGCATGTGCAAGGGAAAATGCAGTCACTCAAAGTGAAGGTATCCAATGGTTGAAGTGGACTGGCCCATCAAGGTATATTTTGTGCTGTGGTGGAGGGAGCCTTATTTTAGTGACACTTGAATAGTGAAAGGGTATTGACTCAGAGCCTCTATAAATGCATGACTTTTTTTGCATGATATTTTTGGGAAAACATGATGCTAACAAGACAACCAAAGCGGTCTTTCAGGAAGACCTAAAATTGTTGATGAAAAGTTACTGTCGATGAAAGACTGCCAAGCTCCTAATTCACAAGGGAAGTAGTACGAGTAGCAAGGTGCAGAGTGGGGAAATGCACTGTGTCCAGCAAGGCAAGAGCACCAGGGAGGTAATGAAAGAAAATGGAATATTGTTAAAGGTACAGAAAGGCGCTTTGAGTTGAATATGAGCTATTGTTGTTGTAGGAAATTGCCTACGGCACAGAAAAGAACTGTCCAGCTGTGTGAGTCTTGCAACAAGTATAATAGTTGGGGGACACTTCCCAAGGTTATATAGGATCGTGGGTAAGTTAAGTAAATTGGTAAATAGGTGGAAGCAGGATATGATTGTGGAAAACTAAGAGGAAATGGAAGACTTTGCTTATACGTGCAAGTAAAAGAGAGGAGGTGTCCTTATTGTAAAATACTAGTAGATGGATTGGACCTTACTATGTTGGCAGTTTCAGGCTCTCCCTATATCCTGAAAGAGGAATGGACTTGCTACATAGTCCTCGGATAACCCAACAAAAACCAGTATCGAATCACAGGCAGATGCAAGGAGGCCTATGAATGTGGCAGGAAATTTGCAACAGAGTTCCTATGTCCTGGACCCTAATTACCAATATCTAGTGCTGAGCACTTGGCTGCCAGAGTGGTCTGAGCTTTTTAGAAATATGTCGTGTTGTCTTTAAAGAAGGTTGCGGAAAATTAAAGAAGTTTGTATCCAAAATTTTATGAAAGGAAAATATATAACACAGTGTGCTCAAATATCTCATTTTCAGCCAAGGGAGAGTTGAGGAAGGAGTTGAAGAAATTAGTTGACAAGGATATCATTGAAGATATAGACAGTTTAAAGTGGTTTGGCCCATAAAGCACATGGCACGCCATGCCTTATATCAGGGAAATGTTGGCATTGCTTAAAGGGGCAGGTAATTCCATATTAAACATGTTTTCTGCTTTGCACCAAATAAAGTTACAATTGGAAACCCTGCTATTTATCATGTTTTATCCCTCTTGAGCGCTCATTCGTTTTCAAGAAGACGATTATTGTTGACCTCTATAATTATTTCAGTGACACTGCATGCCTTGTGTACAAGATGAAGAACATGACCGATGGATGTTAGACATCTTTAGAAGTAGGGGATTAACCATGAATGAGGGAGAAACCTTCTTTAAGAGTGAATGAGAAGTATTATCTATTGCATTTTATATTAAGAAATGTGTGCATCCCAGATATGTTTGTTAAAGACAGTGAGCCATCCTCCAGTCACAGCAGCAAAGAACATTTGGGCCCATATTACATAACTGGTGCATAGCTCCTTTTGCACCACGCCGGACCATTAAACGGGTGCGTCGGGTGAAAAGAGGGACAGTGCGCCCTATTGCAAGTAATGCGCTGCCCCCAGGGCAGCTTTGAACTTGCGCTGCCTTGGGGGCAGCGCAATAGTGGATGATAGACTGGTTGACTGAAGCAGCTGGTTTGTCTTCCTCTGTGCAGGAGGCAGCGGCCTGCACTTCAAGGAATCATGCAGGCGGAGGCAGTGAGTGACTGCACCCACCTGCAGGGGTATGCCTTGGTGGGGGATTCCCTGGGGGAAACAGGGTTTGCTCTCCAGGGACACACTTTGCACCACCTTTTAGTGGCATGCAGTCAGTGCGCCTCCTTATGGTCTCTGCCTCTGATCATCAGTCCATAATAGGCTGCAGGCGCAGAGGCAAAGTGTTTCCCTCATTAGTATCAGGCCATGTCCCATGCTTATGATCCTGGAAATAGAGCCATCGCTCTATGTGCTCTAACGCTATCTGTACTACAGAAGAGGGCGCACAAACTTCTGCACCTTATTCTGTAATACAACAGTGGCCCAGGTATGCAGAAATCTGGCGCACACGCTCGTTGCGCCCAGGGGCACTGTCTGTGATAGAGCCTCTGAGGTCTGTCCTTGACCTAGCAGAGTACAATGTTAGGTTTGTGCCGCCCCCCCCCCCCCCCTTTGCTGACTACATATGGTTTATGAGTGCTTTATTAAAAAAAAGAAATGTTTTGTGTGGCGTGAGGAGTATAAAAGCAGATTTTGTAATGTTGAAGGAGGTAATCCTATGAGACAATTCCAGAATCCTACTCTTCAGCCCTTCTGATTCCACAAGCAACACCAACCTTCTTACTTCTCCTCTTCTCACCACTTGGTGGAATGTAATTAAAGGGTAAAGAGGGAAGATTATATCGGAGTTGGAGTAGTTCAGTTGTTTAAGGCACATCCAAACTTGATAGCACAAGGGTTCCTTCTAAACTGCCCTTTTTCATGTCATGGGTTGTCTTTAATGTTATTTTATTTACCGTAGCTCACAACTGCAGCACCACAGAAAATCCCTTACCCTAAACTCACTCTCTCTTGGATATACATCATCATTTGAGCTGTTGGGAGCTGAAATCAAGCTTGAAAAGAAATTGCTGGCAAAAACACCCCCTTTATACCATTCACCCGGGAACAACACAGTCTTCCTGGAGCAACTCATGGAAACGATTACTATCAACGCTACTTCAGGCTCGAATACAATACTATTAGGAGATTTCCACCTGCATTGGAACAACGACAAAGACCCCACAGTGGCTGCTCTGAGTAACCTGCTCCAGGATCTCAATATGATTCAAGCATGCAATGGACCAACTCGCTCACAAAGGGGCCACGCTTGAACTCATCATCGCCAAGCCGGGGATCAGTAAATCTGCTAGACATCACCCCAACTGACTGGTCTGACCACCAACAAATTACTTTCCAAATATACACACAAAAAACTAAAATCAAGGGTCAAACGAGAAGGGAGAAAACATGGATGAGGGACTACAGCCGCATAAACAGAACAGAACTGGTATGACTATGCCAAACCTCTTTGGAACCTACAACTGACCAAACATCGGTTCATGAACTGATATACCTCTACAACAATAGTATGACCTACATAGTCCATAAGGCTGCTCTGTTACGTCTAAAAAGGCAAAAAAAAAAACCTGCTGGAGCATGGTTCAACCAAAACATAAACAATGAAAGACGGAAATTAAGACATCTGGAAAGAATTTGGAGGAAGGACCCAAACACCACCCATCTCGAACAGTTGCGAAGGCACAGAACTGCATACAAGAAGGCTATCTTAAATGCCAAAACATCAGCAATCAAATCTCAACTAGACAAAGCGAAGAACAGGCCCAAAAAACCTTTTGACATAATAAAACAACAATCAGGAAAATGAAGAACCCACAACTACTAACAACTCAACGGACATCTGCAACGCCTTCTCCACTTTCTTTAAAGAAAAAATAACATATATAAGCAAGTCTATCTTCAGCCAACCTGGAGAATCCATCAACCCCTCAAGAATTCTGTCCAACACTCGCCAGCAGTCCTAGGTAAAAACGGAGCCTTATGGAACAGCTTCAGATCTTTATCTGAGGAGGAAATCCAGAGAACAATGCTGTCAATGAAACCTACCACACATTTCGAAGATCCCAATCCCTCCCACCTACTGAAAGAGATATACCAATTAGTCACTCTCTTATGGACAAAAATCGTAAACACATCTCTCCAACAAGGATACGTTCCAGAATGCCTGAAGATGGGCAAAGTATCCCCTCTGCTAAAAAAAAACTGGGCACTGACCAGAATTACTTAAATATCTTCCGACCAGTATCCAGTCTTCCTTTCCTTGCTATATTGGTAGAAAAATGCACCCACGATCAGCTATACGAACGGTTGTATGTTGGAACAACGAGTTCCACAACCACGACTTCCCTAACAACGAGGTCGCAACCACGACCTCGTCTAAAACACGATTTTTTTAGCACACTTTCCTTTACCACGATTTTTCGTGTTAAAGGAATGCGTGTCAAAAAAATTGCTTTTCTACTGCTACTCCGATCCCCCCCAAACCCTCCTGCCCCATAAAAACGAATTCGCCCCACACCCTATTAACAAACACTTTCACCCATTCCCCCTAAATACGAATCCCAAACCCCTACCCCCTAAAAACGAACTCAACCCCCTTATAACTAATTCCCCCCCTTAAAAATAATCACGATCACCCCCACCTCATAAAAACGAACTCAACCCCTTAAATTCTAATTCCCCCCACACCATATAAACAAACATAGCCCTATAAAAACTAATCCCAAACCCCACCCCTAAAAACGAACTCAATCCCCATAAAACAAATTCCCCCAACCCTAAAAATATTCACAATCACCCCCACCTCCTAATACCAAACTCAACCCCTTATAAACTAATTCCCCCACCTTAAAATTAATTTCGATCACCAAAGCCCCCTAAAAACGAACTCAACTCCCTACAAACTAATCCCTCCCACACCTTCTAAACAAACACGATCACCCATACCCCCTAAAAACTAAACCCCAACCCCTCAAAACTGACCCCAAACCCCCCCACCCCCTGTAAATTAACCCTTCTTACCTGTTCCTCTGCGACGCTCCTCCGAACTCCGCCCTGCCCGAACACTAGACCGAATCAGCCTTAACCACGCACATGCATGGTTAAGGCTGAGTCGTTGTTCGGGCAAATCGTTTTTCCGCTTGAGTGACTCCGGAACTCGTTGTTCCGGAGTCGTTGTTCAGGATGTTTCCCATACGAACACATCAAACATTTTGACCTCCTGGACAAACACCAATCAAGTTTCAGGCCTGGACAACATGCTGAGGTTGCAACTCTCAACATCCTTAATGATATACAAACATCTCTGGTTGAATACGAATCCTGTCTCCTAATACTTCTAGATTTAGCAGCGGCATTCGACGCAGTAAGCCAGAAATGCCTCAGAGAAAATCATGAATTTAGAATGGAATTGTCAGGAGCCATCCTTAACTGGTTCACCTCCTTCTTGCAGAACCGACAACAGAGTCAAAAATGGGCACCACCACTTTTGATGTAGCAGACATTGACGGGGGCGTTCCGCAAGGATCTACAATCTCACCAACACTTTTCAATTTATACATGGAACCACTCACTGAATTTTCTTTAAAAAAATCAGAAATCTCATGCCACATGTATGCTGATGATACACAGCTATACATCAACATCTCCTCTCATGAGGCTATCTGGAGACTGGATGACACCATGAAGAAAACACAGAAATGGCTGGCACAGAACCTTCTAAAAGTAAACCCCGACAAAAAACGAATTCATTCTCTTCAATTTAAATCCCATCAACAGCAACTTGGGTCTCTTAATCTCAATTTTCTAAACTGCACCCCAACCATCTGCGACTCTGTAAAATCACTAGGTATCACACTAGACTCTAATCTAAACATGCAAGCCCACATACAAGCTGCAATAAAAAGCGCTAACCTACATCTGCACTCACTAATAAAACTAAAACCCTTCATACAGCCAGATGACTTCAAAACAGCGGTTCAATCACTAGAGCTTTCAAGACTGGATTATGGGAATGCCACACTCATAGATCTACCGAAAGCCAGCATAGCCCCAATGAAAGCAACAATAACTGCCGCAGCAAGATTAACAGGTACACATTGGTATGACCACATCTCACCATCACTCAGAACCCTCAACGGGCTCCCAGTTGAAGCTAGGATCCAACTGAAGGTGGTTTGCATAACACACAAAGCCCTTCATAACTCTGGTCCTCAATACATGGCGAATAGGATCAAGCTCTCAGGAGGCGGAACGGACTCGAAAAGTGCTAAATCCCTAATTCTAGAACCACCCAGATTCAAAAAAAGGAAAACTCACGAACGCACTTTTGCTGAATCTGCTCCAAACATATGGAACTCCCTTCCACCCTCAGCGGGAGCAATTACCTCCCTCATGCTTTTCAAGAAGGAAGCTAAAGCCATACTATTAGAAAAGCATGTGACTTAAGAGAATGATTTTTGAAACTGTTATGCACCCTACTATATACTGTATCGTATTGGTCTATACTTTGGGCTATGAACACTACGCACAGAGTTCCTTGTTTTATATTTGTATCCTATTGGTTTATACCTTAACACAAGAATTTTGTACAGAATATCATATGTCACAGGTGTCTCAATGTGCTGCAACCCTCTTCATCTCGCTTGCTGTGCAGCTCTCTGATACCGAGATGGTCATGTTCGCGCTTTATAAAACATAATATATAAATAAAATAAATAAACTTGAGTAGTGCAGCACTTAAAAGACTAAGAGTATTGTGGTTGCAATAGTTTACCTAAAATTACGAGGTGCTTTACAAATGTATTGTTAACTGATTGAAGATTATTATTTCTCCTTTCCCATAAAGATGTATGAAACCCATAAACATTCAATGACAGCCCGTAAAAGCTTTTCAGGAGACAGCATGACTTATAGTTAATAATATTGCCAAAGTACAGTGTGTATTTAGAAAGCAATTATGACAGTCTCATTTCTGTATTATTGCTTTCACTCTTTTGTTTTTAGCAAACATGATTTATTTTTCTTGGTTACTTTATGCAGACTCTGTTGCAGCTAATGGCTAATTAGTACGAACAGGCCTGCCCTGCTTTTCATACCCTTACAACCTTGAGCTGACATCAGGGCCGGACTGGGAGCTCAAACCAGCCCTTGCAATTTTGTCGGACCCACAGGGGGGTTTTAAGTGTGAAGCACTGCCGCTTTTGTTACTGGGGGTCGATATTGCAGCACCGCTGCAAAACCAGCCCCCAGAAACAAAACTGTCCCCCACAGATACAAAATCAGCCCCCATCCTTCCAGATTCCCGGGGAAACACCTGATGCCCAATACGGCAAGTCCGGCCTTAGCTGACATCCAGTAACCTCCAAGGGGCCCGAAGAAATGGATACAGTACTCTCTATCACTCACCAACACAAGGAATCCTAAGTCATGTCAGAGCTTGACGTTGCAGTGTTTGATTTTTAGCACTATAGCAGCCGTGTTTTTTTTTACCGCACTAAAGACTAGAGTAGACCATACTGAGGAAGAAAGCTAACACAGAGACTTGCAAGAACATGCAAAGCCATGTTGGATGAGGGCCTAGCTATTCTCAACACACTTCAAATTAGGACTAAATTTGCCCATGCCAGAGGCACCAAAACAGGAACACATCACAAGAAGAACCTAATCAAGCCAGATGTGCAAAAGCCACAGGATTTCTCCTCACGAACCCAAGCCACATTCCACATAATGGGTGGGACAGTTAACCACAGAACCTAATTTGAGCTGGTGCTTGACTGCAGTGGGAGCCAGATATTGACTGCAAGCAAGAGATGGAAAAACACACAAAGGGGAAAAGACAGATGGAAAACAAGCGCTGCAAAGGGAGAAAGTATAGAACATTAGTGTTTCTACAAGATGATTTTATTTCCCCCCTAAAAACTTGGGACAATTAAGTTGGAGTTATTCTCTTGAGACAATTTGCTTGCAAGAGACCATATTTCATACAAGGCTTCTGAATTAGCTATGGTTCCATGTTGTGTCTGCTTCCAGACAAAGGCCTTCTGTTGGGTGTGGAATTTTGTATGATCAGTACATGTGGCAGAGTGTTCACATCAAGACAGATAAGAGGCTCTGAGCCATTGCAAGTCCGATTAAGGGTGAGAAGCATTTAGTGGCTTACTAAGTAAATAGGCATAATGTAGATGATTCTGGGAAATTACCAGAGCTTTTACTAGAACTACCAGACCAAGTGTTTTTTATGTAGTCTGTACTGTAGTGATTTTAATGTACTTGTTAATCCTGCTAGTGATCGTGTTTAATAAACAGGGAAAAATAGGACGGTCAAGTTTTGTGCTGCAGGACTCCATTTACCAGAGATTTTGAATTTGGGGGATGGTTGGCCATCTTTGAAAGGGGAATTGGCTGTGTATTGGTAGCATTCAGGGAACATGGGCTGTCTTGCCACAATCTCAGCCTGGGTTTGTATGTTATGATCAACCTGCTCAGTTTTCAGGAAAGGGTAGGCCATTGGGAGGGCTTGCAACGTGGCTTGGAAGTACCTTAGCTTGTACTTCAAAGTTGACTGATCTTGGGTCTCCCAACGTGCTGTGTGTGCATTTGCAATTCTCAAATGATTTTTCATTATGGTTGTACAATGTCTATTGTCGACATGAGGGCAAGATGTCTGGTATACCTGTTATTGATGTAATTAACGAGCACCTTTCATCCCTCCCGGTAGATGCCTATAGAATTGTGGTAGGGGGTCTTGATTGCAATTTTGAACCTCTTGTTATTACCACTGAAGCACTTAGTGTACAAGATGATAAAATATGGGCAATTCCGGAACTCACACTTTTAACGATTAAAAATGGTCAACTGCAGCCTTGCAATTAAATACTCTTACCCTCATCAACGGCCTTCGAGCCTGCAATCGGAGGACACCATCAGACAGAGAATGGAAGGTTACTTTTAATTGGCAAGGTGGGGTTAGTCGTATTGATTATATCTTGATAGATGAGTCTGTAGTCACTGGTAATTGACATGGAGGATGTATGCAGTAAGGACAGCGGCCACAATGCCTTAAATCTCTCCCTAACCCCACTGGGCCCTAGTATTGCATCATATGACCTAGAACCCCTCGATAGGAGGCTTCTCCCATCTAGTAATAGACGCAGACTGAGATAGTGCGTTATCGCTGCTACCCCTGCCCTACAGGTCCAGCTGTACAAGGCCATTATTATAGCTTTGGAAGCAGTGTTGGCACAAGGTGGGAACGCATTTGCGGCTTCGGTATGGGGGACCCTTTATGATATTCATAGCACCCTGTTCCGTACTATAAAGGAGCTTTCATTGGTAGAAGCTAGGACTCTGCCCTAACTGGTCCATGTGGCGAAATGTTTTAACAAAGCATGTTGATTAGCCAGGGGGATTCTAACGGCTGTTATCGGGGGGGGGGGATCAGAGCAACCATTCAGGGAGCCAGAGCTTCGTACAAAGTTGCACTGGGCAGGGCTGAAAGAGACCACGAAAAGGCCAAATGGGAGGCTCTATTGGCAGCATCAAAGGGGAAAACCATTGCTCCTTCTGGCAATTAGTGGCCGACAAGGGCTCAGATTGTATGTACCTGCTATGTAGTAATATAGCGGCCGATGCTTGGGTCGAACATTTTACAAGTCTTTATGCCCAAAATGGGTGAAGGAATTAGGGGGCCTTGCTTACAGCTGCTGGCCCGACATTGAGCCTGACTGGAGGGGTAAATGAGGGACTGATTTTGGCCACCCATGCTAAAGATCCGACTTCCATGGGGGTGTGGGAAAATGAGTCTCAATCATCCAGTGTTTTCCCTGTTGATGGCTCGTCCCTCTGGATTGACCATGCTCCTAGTCCCATTACATTGAATGAAGTTGATGCGGCAGTAGACTGGATTACACTGGGGCTTGACAAGGTGTATAAAGGTGCTTAAAGCTGAGAAGGAGATTTGGTGCCCCTATTTTGAGCTTCTATTCAACAACAACATGAATGGGCTTACCGTGCCATGGACGTAGGCAGGGGCTGAAATTGTCCCAATATATGTTATGTTATGTTAAAGGATTTGTAAAGCGTCTGGTTACTCGAAGGAGTGTCCCCGCGCTATATAAGAAGGGCACGAGGTCGGCCCCGTCAAATTATCGTCCTATTGGCCTTATCGACAGCTCACAGAAGCTTTGTAGCTGAATTCTATTGAGTAGATTGTAAGCATGGATTGAGGAATTGGATGAGTTGACAACCCTCCAACCATGTTTTAGGGCTGGGGCAAGCACGATTGATCAAGTGTTACAACTACAATTAATTTGCTAGAAATATGTCATTCGAGGGGGAGGGGGGGGTCTTTTTGTCATTAATGACGTCCTATGGTCAGCTTTTGATTTAGTTACCATTATGGGCCTGTGGGCAGTTCTAAGCAACATGGGGGTCCGGAAATACCTAATTGATGTGTTTAGGAGGCTTCACCTGGATAGTTATGCCCAAATTAGGTATGGCCCTGCAGGAGAATTGACAGATCCCAATTCCAGTGACTCGGGGTGAGACAGGGGTGCGTATTAGCCCCCATTTTGTTTTTGTTATATATTAACAACTTGATTAACATGCTAGAACAGTGCAAGCATGATGCCCTGTGTCTGGCTAGCAGGAAGGTCACGGCCCTCCTGTTTGCGGATGACACGTTACTGGTCTCGAGATCCCCAATGGGTATCCAAAATCTTCTTGACCAGTTTGGATTCTTCTGCAGACAGAGAGGGCTGGAGATCAATACAAGTGAGACCAAATACATGGTATTGAACCCTTGCAAGATGCCAGATCGCACCCGTTCCTTAATGGTACCCAATTGAAGAGGGTCTGCACCTTTTAATAGCTGGGGCTTACTCTCAATAAGCAATTTGGCTGGTCACCCCAGATTCACAAGTCCAAACTCAGATTAGAACATTATTGTGGTGGCCTGCCTACGGGAGCCTTGAAGGGATCCAGCTTTCGTCCGATGACACCTGCATTGCAAATTTACAACTTGCAAGCCCGTTTTTGGGTGTGGGGGGGAGGAGGTGGTCCTTATGTGGTGGGGAGCTCTGGGGGCATGTTAATGCCAACGACTTAGAGATGACGGAAAATCGTTTCCTCCGACTCCTCACCAATCTTCCCTTAGCCCTTCACTAGTGCCACTTCACTTAGATATTGGCATTCGTCCACTTACCTATAAAGTAAAACTCAGACCTTTGAAGTACTAGGGGAGGATCTGATCCACAGCAGACCTACTATTCTGGTGACATGTGAGCTCGCCCAAAAGTGTCTAGTGGCATTTCCAAGTCTACGCTCATGGAGCGGTATTGGAGATACATAGATGGTAGATTGCATCAGTATGGGGGGGGGGCAGGTACCCTAATCTCTACCTTTCTGGAATTTAAAGACACTTATCTCTTGAAAAGGTATAGGGACACAATCGATCCTCCGGGTGCTAAGACACTCTACATTAAGTTCCGAATTGGGACTTTGCCACTTCTATCATTTACTGCGAAGTGGCGGCACACCCTCGTTGATGTTGAACCTGACCTAAGCTGCCCATTTTGCCTAGAGGTCAAGGAAACTGTAGATCATGTCCTGTACTTTTGCCCACAGTATCATACACACAGGAGGAAATTGATTCTTCCGTTATGCCGTAACTTGTGCATTAGGGACAGAAAAATTGCAATTAGGGTATTCAGGGCAGACACAGCTCAATTAATTGTCTTTCTTGTCTCCTGGTTTCTTGTATATATGTGGAGACACAGACAGAAAAAGATTGCCAAATTGCTGCCCAGTATCTAGCACCTAAGAATCTTGTGAGTCCGAGTTGCACTCTGCTGTCATCTATGATTTCTTTCTTAGACTGTGTAACAGTAGATAACCAGTATAGGAGTTGTTAGATGCAATCCACTTTCATCCTAAAATTGTTGTGTTGTTCCCCCTTTATGCTGCTAGCCTTAACTGTGGGTTTTATCAATATTTCAACTATTTTTTTATCTTATTTGTTGTTTTTAAGTGTTTTTATGCATGACTTTACAGTTTTAAGCTGTTGTGTTTGCGTTTATGGCAATTGCCAAAATAAAGCTTTATGATGATGGTAGTATTCACCTCTCATCCACATTACTCTGGTTTAGGTTTGGTATTGTGCTTTCAGGCATTGTTAAATCATGCCCTTATACATATTCATCCTGAAAATATCAAGAAACACATTCAGCCTTTCGATGTGAAACGATTCGGAATGCTGTTTAGTAAAGGTGCCTGAAGATGGGCTTTTGATCACCCCAACGTCTGAATATAGCCTTATAGCCCGCTGCCGAGGGCTATACCAGTTGTTAAAGGCCCTGATCCCGAGTTATAGGCCCGAGCCACAGGCGAGGGCCTATAACGAGGGAGAGGGCCTTTAACAACTGGTATAGCCTGAGGCAGAAAGGCTATAAGGCTATTAGAACATTCCACCCACTAAGGGTAGAATGTTCTAAATTAAAAATGGAGAAACAAAAAGACAAACATTGGAATGTTGGAGTGCTGGGCTTATACCAGCCATTATAAGCCCAGAGCTACTCCATTGTCTTCAATGGAGCTCCCAACATTCCAATGTTCTAATATGGAATATAGAAAGTGATTATCACAGGCTATACAAGAATTTATTGAAATTAACTGGGATACAGCTCTAATAGCTACTCTCTGGGACACCCTCAAGGTGGTTAGGGCCTTATTTAGCAGATGTTTACCTCATCAAAACGTGACAGGTAACCTCTTCTGTCATATTACAAATGCTGTAGGCTACAATGCCTGCGTAATTCAGTGGGTGGGACATCAGCTACGATTGTGATGCTGTTAAGGGTTTTAACTACTAAATTGAAATTGTTGATGCACAGAATCGGGACTGTACGAGTCCCAAAAGACGCAGTCTCCTGTGCAAATAAAGAAAACCTTCTCAAAATTCAGAGCCAAAACCATAAATGTTTATTAAAAATTTAGAATCATTGCAGAAGGCAAAAAGTAGTTCGATTCAAATCAGCATTAGCAGGGCATAAAACATTTAAATTACGGTTCTACTCCACAGCAAGTAAAGAGCCAAAACCAAAATATAGTTCAGCAAAGAATCAGCATGAATGTACTCATTTCATAACTCAGTGAAAGTCTAAATATAAATCAGCGAGAGGATGACAAGAAGTCTGTCCCTGAGGGAAGAGCCAAAAGGTCTAAGTCTAAATCAGCAGACTGTCTAACGTGGAGAGAGCCTTCAATTATGAAAGCAAAAAGTCTATAGAATAAGATAACCATTTGACATATAGACTGCTCGATTCGAAAGGCAAAAAAACCAACCACACATCTCAGAAAGGGCACATTTTATAGGTTTCCTGCAGTGAATAACCATACACTCGATATGGTGAGATTCAGCATCATAGGGATGTAGTAACAACGATACATAACATTAACCAATAATAAAACAAGAAAATATAATACATCAAATTTGAAACAACTTAAGAAACACCTACTTTAAATAGGAAATGAGGAAAAATAACATGACATTTATGCAATGAGTGGAAACAATACACAGTACATTTTTTATGGTTTCAAATTGTAATTAATTTATATACACATAAATATACACATGCATTTATTGTAATTATTAGTAGCAGGCATAACCCTCTAATTAAGCACCTATATGTATATAGAAGCAGCAATTTTGACATGACCTGATATACATATGCATCTTGTAGTGTAATATATAATTTTCTCCTTATACAAATACATCTTACTTATAAAAGGCGACATAGTTCAAAGTACAATGATGTGTACTTGTATAAGAACAGTTCTTTCCCACACCTTGAGAAGTATAGTTTGTCACGTCTGAATATACTGTTGCGGTGCATTCTGAATAATTCCTAAAGCAGACTCTGACAAGGGACCTTTAATATGATACAAATACAGTTACATTCAGCACATAGCTTCCATCTGGAGGAAGACTGAGTAATACATTTGATTTGCAACTTCCTACAGCACATACAAAATAATCTTTTTTTTTCTCCTCAAAAGGGAAAACACCAGTTACAAACACGAACATGAACTCTAATTCATGGAAAATAAAAGCCACACTTTTTCTTCAGTAACTTTAAAATGGATGTCAGTGCAAGCAGGCTGAGGTCCATTAATGTCAATTCGCGGCCTAGTTATGCTAACCTAAACACAACTAAACAAACATTATTACTAATGAATAAAAACTCTTTCTCAACAGACTATCGCGTCCGCCAGACTCTAAATAAGGCCCGTAGTGTCATGATCCCGAGTAGTAAAGAGGCCAGTGTTGAGCCTGGTGTTTTGTGGTGACTGGTGGTTGATTTGGAGCTGAAAAATGGTTTCATGCTTGAGAGTATCTAACTTTTTTGCTAGTGAGTTAAAAGTACATAAATTGCTGCAGGCAGATATGACATGTCTCTTTCAACAAATTAGGAACAGAGCACCTAAGGCTCTACAGACTTGGCTATTGGAAGCATTGTGTGTCATTATAAAAAAAGCCTAGGTGAGCACTATGGGATTTTAAACTACCAATACATAGGGGTTGGGTGGACATGTCTTGATCCTCTTATTTCTCAGCTGCCGTAAGAGGAATAGTGGCTGAATTGATGTAGAGAAAAGGTCCAGGGCCCTCTGTCTTTGATCACTTTCTCGTGCCTTATAAAGATAGAGCTCTGCTTTCCTATTTGAAATCTCAGTATTTCAAAAAGTTGCAATTTAAGAGACTAAAAGTATTGTTCTCTCTTTGGCAGCAGTGGTCTAAGCTGTTTGGCCACTCCAAGTTTTTTGCAGTGCAAATCTCCATTGGAATATTTAGGGCAGCTTTATAGTGATGAGATGCTGTGCATATTTAAGGATGTACAGGGGGGAATATGACATCCCTATGGCGGGGGTTCTTTAAGTACCTTCAGACCGACGACGTTCTGGCGCAAGTGAGGGTTGAAGAAATTAATTTAGATAATCTGACACTTGTTGAAATGAAGATTCAGGATGAGAAGGTTACACACATAAACTGTTTTATACAATGCTTGTTGGAAATCTGAATGATGGTTTGGAACAGCAGGCAATGCCATCGTCGGCAGGGCTGGGGAGATCGAAAGTATTATAACGGATTGTGGTTTGGGGACCACAGTGAACCCTAAAATAAAACACTTCCAGCTTACCTATTATACAACACAGAAATTGTGGTGAGGGTTTAGAACCCCGCTGCTTAGTGTGTGGCGCGGAGGATGCAGACATAAAGCTTATGTTTGCTGGATGTGGTATTTTGGGCTGTTTTTGGAAAGGAATTATTGAGGAATTGGAGGCTAGTGCAAGATGACAGATAACACCTCATAGAAACTGGTTATATTTGTGTCAGCTTAAGCTATTGCTAAGTTCTGAGAGGGATGTTTTTGTGGCTGTAATTACAGCAGATCTTCTATTAAATAAGAACTCCCACCATTTAGTTACTGGTGGTGTACACATATATGGATTATTGTAGGGTGGATGCTGTGCTAGAAGGTATAAAATGATCAGAATTTGAGGATTGGTCAGATCTAGACTCTAACCTCCCCAGTCTTAGATATCGTTGTATCCTTTACTTTTCATTCAAACACTCTGAAGTACCCAAAAGGAGACATCCAACACTTTATAAAAGCTCTTAGAAATAAAGATATCAGCTAATAATTCCCCCCATGTGTTTTAATTTTGGAAGTCTTCCACTTGAGGTAAAGATAAAAGTAGGCTACCCCCTATTATCTAGAAATAACTAGTTGCATCCGGGGAGAATCGCTGTTGGTATAGATGACTTTCACAGCAAACATACATCAGTCCTTTTTGTCCCACAGAGCAGCAAATCCAGAGGGCTTCTGTTTTCCTCAAGTTTGGCTGTATCACATGTAGATGCCTTCAGACCAGTAGCACAGAACACTTATGATTATTTTTATGTGGGGTCGTCACCCCAATTTCCAAATAGAAATGTTTTGGCCATTCGTGCCAATCGACACCAAAGGATTGCTGCTTGATGACTTGTAGCCTTGTCCCAGACTATCACAAGCAGAGGACATTACTATAGAATGCAAATGAAAGTTCCAGAAGAGCCAAGCCTCCTCTTAAATACCGGGAGGGTGGGACATCATTGCAAATAGTGCCGTATGACCTAGTAGTGCTCTAGTGCTTCATATTTTCCTGAAATTGGGAGAGTGCTTTTATCACAGCCTCCCGGTCCCAGGACTCCCAGATTCCTAAGTACTTTAAGTCATTTTTGGATAACTGAAAGCGGTAAATGAAGCCGGGTAGAGGTGTCCATTTTGTTAGTGGAAAGAAGGTTGACTTAGCCCATTTTATTCTATACCACAAGCATAACCCATAAATTCTGAAAATATACAGATGCCTATCTATAGTATCCACCAGGTCTGCAATGTAGAAACGAATATCATCTGCATACAGTGATATCCTGTCTTCCTAGAGTTACATCTAAGTTCCCTACAAGAGCATCATTCCTAAACCAACAAGCCAGGGGTTCCACAAGGCCAGCTGGTAGAGGGTGCAGTCCTTCATGGTACTGCTTTCTAAATCAAATAGCATGGAAAACAACCCATTAACGCTCATTTTAAACATCGGGCTCATGCCCATCTTTTCTAGGATGGCAAAGATAAACAACCATTTGACTGAATCAAATGCCTTCTCAGCATCCCAGAACAGCATCACTGGAGATTTCTCCAGTCTAAGTGGGCAGTGCAGTATCCTCCAATTCAGTTTTGCGTATGTTGTGGACAAAAATCCTGCCTGGTCATGATAAGCCAAAATTACTTTTGCAGCAAGCAAAAGGCTGACCAAAATCTTTGCTAGCGTTTTAGTTTCATAGTTCAATAGGGATATCATCCTGTAACGGGCACAACCATCAAGAGGCTTCCATGGTATATAAATAAGCACAATAATGGCAGAACGTAGGTGTGCCAGAAAATATCCCTCATTGCGGGGCTCAAATAAATAGTTCAGCTGTGAAAACAAATTATGTACATTTGAATAGAAGGAGAAGCACCTACCATACCCTTGGATCTCTCTCTCCATAAGTCTGCAAGTCCATGTGTGGTTTCAGAGCCACTTTGTCTCAGTCCACAGTCAACTCTGGGGAACAAGAGAAGACTTGTCCAATTCTTTGTCTATGACTACATTAAAGTCTCTCCCAGCATCAAAATTGTTTTAAAGAAGTTTAGAAATAAAGCCACCACCCTTTCCAGTGTGCGCCTAAAGACTATAGGGAAAATATAGTGAGGCCGCAGCCATCAGTTCCCCATTCCACATACTTGTAGCTGCAGCAAAGCAGCCACAGGGGTCGATGCACACAAAGTGCACAACCAAGGGGTTGGTTTTCTAAGAGCTACTCCCCTGTGAGATTCTGCAGTATATCCTGCATGGGGCAACAGCATGATTTACCTCCGCCTATAAAACTGCAAGCATGGGCATCTCTTGTAACAAGTCTATATCTGGTGACTGCGGGGTAACATCTAGAGGGCATTTCTCCAAGGGGGTCCCCTTCAGCTCCACAGTCCCAACCACCAGAAGACCACTCTTCATATATTTATTTATACAGTTTTATATAGTGCAAACATGGCCTGAAGATGTTCGCTCTCTTGACAGAATAAGAACTTGTGATCCATAAGAAGTTATCATCTGCAAAATAAATTAGAAACTGTGCATGTATGGAAAGAGTACTATAAGAAAGGAAGCAGGGGAGGCAGGGAGTGTGTTATGAACCAGAAATATATTCCAGTCCTCGCAGTGAATAACAATCCAATAGGGGGTACACATGTAAGCATAGACCAGCAGAGTAGGTGTGTGATGCAAACCTAAGGTGAAGAACATAGTCATAGGCAAGGTGTAGGGAACAAAAGAAGCAGAGGAGTAAGCAAAGTGGGGGGGGGGGCGCAGGCACAAGAGCATCTGCTAGGAATATGAATTGAGAGAAAAAAAGAAAGAGTGCACCAAGCAAGGAAGATGACGTACAGCAGTGTTTATTTGGGAGCACAGGATAAGTATCTTTGACAGGGGAGTAGTTTCAGCTCCAACTTGAAGGTGTCCAGACAGGCAGTGGTTCATAGTTCTGAGAGCAGAGACTCCCAAATTATAGTCCCGTTGCCAGTGAAGGATTGTGCCATTGTACGTTTCATTTTGAAAACTGGGAGTTCCGAAAGTAGTGTGTCTGAGCTGTGTAGGGATCCTGACCCACCACAGGTTTTCATTATCAGTGCTAACCGGCTTGCAATCAACAAATAGCTGTAGAAATGTAATTTTTGTACACAGATGTCCTGAGGAAGGTACTTGTTTTGGATGTTAGCCTAAAAAAAGCTCTGTCAACGTGTTTTTAAACATTTCCTATTACCCAACTTATGCCTGAGAAAATATTGGAATACCATGCATGGTTCAGAGATAGGATTTGAGTGACAGAAGCACCGGCATCATGCATTATATTGTGGTATTATGTATGGATAATGATGAATGACCAACTATAGGAAAAGTTTTTATTTAATGTGAGTGGTGACATTAAATATATACATGCATGGTAGTTTATGCTTTATGATATGAATTTGGTGGATCACTCTATTATCGTGGTCAACATTGAAAAAATTGGATTTTCAACGACAAAATGATTTGATTAAAATATAAACAATGTAAAAAATAGAATAATGGAGAACAAAAATTGACAGGCAGTAGAAACACAATATCTCTGGCCATAATTTGCCAACATATGTAAACAGGCATTCAGAAAATGCTGTTTATGTGCACCAATGCTCTTTATCACATTACAGTCTGCCCTGTTTGCTTTGCCAATGCCGTGGGGAAAACATCAAAAAACAGATTGTCCCCTATGTATTTTGTACATAGACAAAGAATTGAATATAACAAACGGCGTGATGATTCTGTGTGCCTTTCCGATGTGAAATAGACCCTCCTGGGTTCCAATGGAAGCAGTTCTTGAAGGTGGAATGATACACCATTGACAAACCAAACAGCCAGTAGCATGAGTGGAATCAAAGCCCACTCTATTTCTATTTTAATGAATTGGTAATGCCATGCCTCGCAGACAGATGCCTGTGCTGTCAGTCCAGACCTAAAAACCGGTGGCTCTAATTGTGCATGGTGTTGATTACCGGTAATTTGTAATTATGGGCTAATCGTTTTTACAAACATAAGATGGCATATACCTTGTAGCATAGGAAGATAGGTGAAGCTAACCATGAGAACCTCAGCGTATGAAGTTAGGCCTTAAAGCAATAGAGTATGTGTTATTGGTGGTGATTTGAGTTGCAGCTTCACCTCTGGCCTATTCTTCGCTTCTTTACAGAAGTAGCGAACAATGGAAAACCTTGATGCTTTTCCCAGTGCTTCCTTTCCTGTTTTTATTCCTTTTTTAGGCCTGACCTAGTGACAGCTTCACCTGTCTCGTTAGCCTCATGTCATTAAATACATCATAAATAAAAATATATACATGTACGCATACATGCATAGAATGGCTTTTGATCAGCCGTCTCCATTCATTTGACTGTTCAACTATAAATGTTAAAATGAGAAACTTGCCTCTCAGAAGAATGGTTCGAAAAGTAGAGCTGTTGTGATCTGCAAATCGAAGCCAGCTTGACAATTTGACAATCAGG